>JBAHVQ010218399.1:0-11326 GCA_036872915.1 Nanipora kamurai
CATTCTCAAGTAGATAGGTCTTAAATTTTGTAAGCTCTTGAAGAAAGGTTGTGTAAGACGAACATAATTTGAAATACTGAAATAAAAGGGTGTAGATGAGACCTTTTATTTTATTGAACCTCAATGTCATGGTTTTTCTTAAAGTTATTTGCTGGGCGTTAATTTTTATTACTCGATCGAGATTCCCGCCCGGTACCTCGATTGCCAAAATCTTTCCTAGGTCTTGTTATCTTCATTTCACGTTGAAAAACGACGGTTTCGTAAATACTCCTCGTTCTGAATAAACTTCTGTCATTCAACCATGTTTACTGAGGCCTCAGGTTAGGCTTCAGCTACAGTGTCTTGTTCTTTAAATGCATCTTTAAGTCTCCTAGTCCCGAGAGACTTCAAGAAATACTACTTGTGGGCTTGGTCATCCACCTTTTTTGACTTCTTCCTTCCAAATGCTGTCCAAAAGATGTCCATTTGTTTCGTTCACGATCGAATGTGGCGACATTTTAGTGTGGAATTTATACGGGTTTTTCTATCCTCTTTTATCAGGAATTTCTGATGCCATTAGATTAACTTAGCAAGATATGTATTTTATTATGGCTTTGTTTTTCCCATCGGATTTCGCACTGTTTTCTTTGTTATGCTTACTCTCGACGAAGTTCTGGGATTAATACACACAATTTATCTTGTTTTGACTATATTATGACGAAATAAACAGTCAAGAGGTCATTCCAATCATCATTGCCTTGGTCGAAATGCGAAAGGGCAGTCTGGGTTCGTCGAATCCAATCTTACAAAAGTTTTATGAAAGGGACCATAACCCGACGATTAAAACCGTGGTTTAACGTTAATGATGCTGAACATCTTCAGTTTTTTATTCCTTTTTGTTTGTTATCGGAAATTGCAGTTTGAAAATGAAAGTGTATTGTTGTACAAATTGTGGTAAACCTATGACTCGTAGTGTTGGTTTTTGTTGAGCAGCTGGATGAATTGCTGTGCTTGACATCCTTGGTATTACTGTGTTCCTGCTATGTTTTTTGTTGTGAAGGTTTCTAACAACGTTACGATGTACATGCTGAATGCCAGGAAAACATTAAATAGTTAACTTTTTTAGTTTAAGTTTCTTTAACCTGTTTAATCTAACTCTCTTGTAAACGTCAAAAGTGAAATTTAAAAGCCATTTTACTTTTTTTTAACCCGTTGTTAAACATTTAAAGGCTTTAGTTCCTGAAGGTTTTCCTTCAAATATTGATTGGAGAACAGAAAGAGGTAACCGTAATGAAGTTGACCCGGGACCGGTACGAAGCCTGGATGAAGGGGTCGAAAGTGTTTGTTGCTGAGACTTATTATTCGCTATAAGCGATTGACCTGTACGAGGTTTACAGGGCAAGCCAAAGGATGACTGTTGTCGTTTGCAATCCCAAACATTTCACGGGGAAATATGGTCAATTACTTGCGATTAGAAGTGCATCTAAATGTCAGTCTTATAAACTAGCACCATCTTCATCCACCTTTACCAACCTTTATCTGCAATCTTTGTGCTTAATATTTTGTGACTAACATTTAGACAGCTCTTTCTTTTGTTCTGTTTGAACGAATTTTTTATGAGTATGATGATAATAATCAACCAATACTTGAACAGCGACGTCAATCTATTCAATTGATCTATGTTTCCTCAGGACGAGTAATGTCGTCTGAAATTAGGAAAAGTAAAATATAGAAGAGCGATCCTTCCAGGAAAGAGTTGAATTTCTTGTGATGTTTTAATCCTTTTACAATCTTGCCTCGCGTTGAATCGGGTTGCCACTCAACATGGCAAAACTTTTGCTCCTCCCATTCGCCACTCGTTCTCGTTCAAATGCTCCGAAGCTTGGAATTGACAAATTTATATGGTGATCCACAAATAGAAAATTAAGCTGTATTGAAACTCATCACGTAAATATCCAGCCAAAGCTTCTCCTGTCGGTAAACGACAATGTTATTTATTCATTGAAATACTGATTACTATGCAATAAAATCAAAGAAGAAGGCATGCAAATATCTACGGTGTAAAAGAACTAGTCAAGTACTTGCGCTTAGGTGATGTTCTTCTTGCACAATTGTGCTCTTCTAGAAATTCCTACGCATTTCACAACATAACTGGATAAGAGAACTTTTTTCAAGAATCCTGTCGCTGAGCAAGTTTTCTCAGCTTCTGTTTATCGATCTTGTAGAGTTACTCGTGTTTTTTAACAGCCAGTGCCCCTTATTATATCAGCTGAATACAACTACCAGAATAGTTTGCTTTTTTTATTTTTTTTTTCTTTCTTGTGCAAACAGAATGAGAATACAATGAGATTATCGCTTCCAGTGCAATCGATAAACCTATCTGTATGTTGGTCAAGCCTGCCGACAACTTCACCAACAGTTAATCCTATAACTTAATCCTGAAATGCGTTAATCCTACGGCTACAAGTATTTTATCACATTCTACATAGTGAGACAGGTCACACTATCTCATTTCATGACTTTTGTATACGCGCCTCTTCTTCTTTTAGCTCTGAACTTCTGGTAAAGGAAAGCTTTTTGATTCAAAAGCACAAACCTTATCTAAATGTCAACCACAGTTATGTACCTATTTCGGTATTCTAACTTGCTTTCCCCTTCCTTCTTGGATTTCTTTCTAGCTGATGTATTCTTCAAACATGATACCTCCTGACGCATAGGACTGATTATAATTAGCATTAAGATGTTCAGATATAGATCTCTAATAATGATTTTTAATTCATTTTCTGATGATCTTGAGAGATTCAACGACACGTTAGAACTCTAAATATTATTTTGAATTGAAAGAATGGCATTATGCGTGTTTGTGCTGGGCACTAATATTCATTTTGAGATCACGCTTTCTGCCTGGTTCTTCAATAGCTGCTAGAATACAATAGGTCAGATTAACGTCACAAGACTTCAAAAAGCACTCTGCTAGTTATATTCAGTACATGAAGAAGGGAATGGGTGATCATCTAATATTATTGCTCGGCTACCTCTAAGTTGAGAGCTGGTAAATCATTAACGAATGGGTTACCTTTCAATTAATCAATTATTCGGTGCCAAAAATGAAATTGACGTTCGCTACTGGTAAGTATAGGGGGCTCGCCAAATTGCGATTACATTAGGCTTTTTCTTAGTTTCTGAAAATTTTTACAATTGATGATTAGTTTATATGTTACTTCTACTTTGTTTCTAATTGTAGCGCTCTGCATTTTCCATAGGGCTGTGCTGGTCAACATTCCTGTAATGGTGTTTGTTGCTTTGATATGTTGTCTTGATGGTCTAGTTATTTATGCCGTTTATTCTGACTGCGATCTTGTAAAGGAAGGAAAGATCACCCGAAACGATCAAGTAAGAAGTGTGTTTATTATATATAATATTCAGCTTTAATAATTATTCAGCATCTGGAAAAACTTCCCGAAGTTCGTTTTATTAGTTCATTTATTATTTTTATACCTTTGTATTATTTTATAGTCATCATTTTCTCATGTCTACATTTTTTTTGTGTTGGTAATTTTTTGGTAGTATTTGAATTTTATTAGTTTAATGTATTATTTTCGAATATGCGTTAAACCGGTCGTCTTATTAAAACAAGAAATTCGGAAATCACTTAGGGCACTCATAAACCTGAATAAGAAAATGACTGCAAATAGAAACTACCCGGTCAAAGGTATAAGAAGTTACAAAATATAGAAGATCAAAACTTTCTAAATAGGGAGAAGAACTTCAATTGCTCTGTCATATCTTGAACGAGGTAAAATAAGTTAGCGAATAAAATTAAAAGTAACCTTTCTTAATTATAAACAAGCGCCGGCAAGGTTTGAGAAACTGCCGGAACTTGAGAATACTTAAACTTGCTTAATTATGTTTACAGCTCGTAGTGTAAAATATAGAGAATTTATTGAAATAATTATATAACAAATAAAAATCTGCACAGTAATACTAGTTTAAATGGCAGTATACATATGGCAGTAGCCATAGTGTAGGCTCGTATGATGTGTGTCTTCGTCAATAAATAAACATTATTCAAATTTTACAAGTGTTTCAACTGAATGCCAAGAAGAGAATAGTCACGAACACTTTTTAGTGATACCATGATTGCCTCAGATTCCTTTTTTCTGTGAGGGGATTTAACTCTTTCCTGTCCAAGGACTTTCCCCTGGACGAGTAAAATCGTCTGGCGTTAGCCAGAGTTTAATACTAAAGGCTCCACAGGTCACTGAGGACCTATACGGCCAGGAGGAGATAGGTTAAGGAGATAGGTTTCGAACCCCGGTTAACTCTTTCCTGTCCCAGGACTTTCGGCTAGGCGAGTAAAATCATCTGGCGTTAGCCATAGGTCGCTGAGGACCCATACGGACAGGAAGGAGTTACGGAGATAGGTTTCAAACCCCGGTAACTCTTTCCTTTCCCGAGGACTTTCCTCCGGACGAGTAAAATCGTCTGGCGTTAGCCAGAGTTAAATACTAAAGTCTTCATAGGTCACTCAGGGCCTATGCGGACAGGAAGGAATTAAACGTACTATTTCCTTCATTCCTCATGCAAGAGGAAAATTACCCCTTGGTCTGCTAAATTACTCTCATATATAACATGTCATGGAGGGAAGGATAGTAAAAGACAAAGGATTTTTTTGTATTCTAGATTTCCCTCTTCACTCGGCCGCGGGGAAATTTAATCGCTAATTTCTCTCTTGTCATGGTATTACTTATAATGATCCAAACTTACTAATTCTCACATAAACACATTATTTTTTCGTTATTATTCTTTCACAATGTAGATTTTGCCATATTTTGTTGTCGATAAGCTGAGCTACATGAAAGGAATCCCAGGACTTTTTGTCGCCTCTCTGTTTAGTGGATGTCTCAGGTGATGCAGCGTTTTTGAGTAGGGTTTGTATGTCTTAGTCTGTTTTGTTACGCAGTTCAGTTCAGTTATTTAATTGCAAGAAACTCAAGGTAGCAGTGACTGATCTCGTTGCGAGATTGATTGATTTCATCATGCTGATGAATAAAGAATAAGTTATATAGGAGTAGTTTCATTCAAGTATTGGACAGTCTAGAGGCCAAATACCCCGATATCAGTCAACATTATCGAAATACTCAGATACCACTACTAGATATCGCCAGAGATACGACGGACTCAGAGCTGTAAGTACAATTTAATCGCCCAGGTTGCGAGTTGGTCCCCTGAAGTACATCTATGAAATATTTTAGATGTGTTTATAAAATATATCTTGCTGCCTAAAACTTGAACGCTGTTTCGGAGTGGAGCGAAGAACATCGCGTATTTTTATGTCGGGAAGAGGTGGTTGTTAACATTTCGGTATGGTTGGTAAAGTCGGTCATCCAGGATGTCTAAAAGAACTGTCTGGGCCCAACATGCACTCATATATCCTATTATCCAGTAAAAAAAAATAGAGAAGAGAAAGACTTCAAGGACCGGTAGATCATACTGAATTTGATGCACTTCTTAAAGAGCTTGCTGAGCCGAATTATCCAGCTGAAATTTAAGCAGAAATATAACCTAGGAAGAAGAAGATGAAAGATGACAAATTAAAATTCGCTGAGATAAAGTGAATAACAATGGAAAATTTATCAGGGATAGTAACGAAAAGGACTGGCGACGATACAGCAAGATCTCTATTAATGGAATCTGCATCTGATGCCCTTGAAATCTTTTGCCTTAAAAGTTAAGAGCAGTTACCCCTAACAGGACAAAAAATTAAACTCTATAAGGAAGATAAATAAGAAAATTAAATGCATTAAGAATAAAACTGAATTTATGATGTAGACGACGGCGAAATATCAACATCTAATTCAGTTATAACAACTAAAGCAGCATCAGCATCAGCAAAAATAACAACAACGGCGGCAAGAACAGCAGATGAACAATTTTTTGATTGTCCGCAAAATCAACAGTTCCCGAAACTGCGGGAAAATTAATATCGAAATAGCGTTGAAGATATGTTATAACGTAAGCACTGTTCTGTACTCTCCTTTAATCTGCTTTCACGCTTACAATTGGTTTTTGTTCTCGTTTTGTTTGACTTAGGATAATTAAGAGGTTATTGAATCTATAAATTTCAAGATATACTTAACCGAAGGGTTAAGGCCGAGGACCATGTACACCGTCCTTTACCTTTTTTAATGATATGTAAAAAACGATTTCTGAGCCCTACACGGGAATCAAACCCGCAACCTTCTGAAGAACGGTGAGACGCTCTACCAAGACTGAGGGGCGTCACACACCTAATATACAACTAATTTTCAACTACAATAAATTACAGACTAAGGTAATTTACAACTACAAAACTATATCATGAGCGATGCTTGACCCAACTTGACCCTATAACAAAGAGCGATGTTTGACCCAACTTCAGAGGTTCAGCTAGACCGAACTAGCCGTTTAAACCTATTTAGCGACTCAGCCTGCTTCACTTCCTCCGGTAACACATTCCATAACACTGCTCCACTATATTTAAAACTTTTCTTCGGAAATTCCGTTTTAGCCTTCGGAATATTGAGGTCTGTCCACTTATTTCAAAGATTGTAAGCATTTTGATTTACCTTCTTGGAGTAAAAAAGTCTTTTAAATTAGGGGCGGTGTGGCTTTTTAATATATTATTCATAAAGACAGATTTGTTATATTTTTGTCTTTCAACCACGCATTTTCCATGACGGAGATTGGAGCACAGCAGACGAACTTATATCATAATAAGCCCCTGCCATAACTCTAGCAGCCCTATTTTGGACTTTTTGGAATTTCTCTTTAAGTAATCTACCACATCCGTCTCATAGTGGTGAACAGTAATCGAAATATGGTTGAACGATGGAGCTACATATAGTTTGTAAGGTTTCACCTGAAACAAATGGCTTAATCCGTTTCATCGTTCCAATACCAATAATAATTACAGATTGACTCTACATGATTTTCTCAACTAAGCTTCTCATCAAATTGTACCCCTAAGCATTTAAATTACTTATACCGAGTAATCGGTATATTCTTTATCTTCGCAGGGTCAACACCGATGTTGCTCTTAAGGTTATATGATGAGCAAATAAACATGAGTTTTAATTTGCTTGGTTGCATACATTTTCATTATTACCAGTCTTGATTAAGTTTTGCCACTAGTGCGGCAAATCCCCCGAGGACGTGTATATTTGACTATCATCAGCGTACATGCCTGGAGTAGTGGTTTGTAAGCATTCTGGTAAGTCGTTGATATATAGAAAAAATAGAAGTGTCCCCAGAATTGATCCTTACGGCACACCACAAATAATTTCTTTAGGAGAAGATGCTTCGCCATTAACAAAGCATACTTGCTTTCTTTCTGTAAAGTATGACTGAAACCATTTTAGTTCCACAAATTCGATTCCAAATTACTCAACCACCCTTTTTAAAAGAATTTTATGATTTACAGAATCAAAGGCTTTCTTAATGTCTAAGGATATCATTCCATTTAATTCGCCTTTATCCATGTTTTCCAACCAGTTATCACACATTTGAATAAGTAAAGATAAAGTTTAATGCTTCGGACGAAAAACAGATTGAAATCGAGATAATATTGAGTTTTCTATTAAGTAATTGTATAACTGACCTTACTTTCTCAAATATCTTACTTATAATTGATAGAATGGAAATTGGTCGATAGTTTTTACATTTTCTCCTATCATCTGATTTGTAGACCGATATTACCTGAGCCATTTTCCAGTCATCTACAAATACACCCGTAGAGACTGAGAGATTGAAGGTAGCTGTCAGTGATGATGCAATTATATTAGAGGAAATTTTAAGAGCCTTCGCTAGCTAGCATTTTGTCTACACCTGTTGCTTTAGATACTTTCAAATTCCTCAATTTTTTCAAAACACTAGTAACACTGATTTCAGAGAGGCCAAAGCGTGTATTCAAATAAGATACATTATAAGATATCTCAATGTCCCCAGAGGGACTGCCCGAACCATGGGCCAATTTAGATCCTATTTTAATAAAGTAATCATTAAAATTTTCAGCCATTAATTCATTTTCCTGTGATAGCAACATCAATACTATTAATTCCCAGTTTTTCAAAAAAAGTATTAATTAAATATTAAGTCTTTTCCATACCTTTCAAATGATAACATTCCACAATCTTTGTTCTAAAATAATTAGAGTTGGCTCAACATATTTCTGCGTTTACTTTAGTACGTTTAAATTTATACCTATCCCAAATTTGCAAATTAAATTTCTTAACACGTTTCCTCTGGAAGTCCCTTGTTCGCATTAATTTTTTAATACTGGAAGTTATCCTAGGAACCGGATTAGACTTCACACTCTTCCTCATTGGTGGGACATGTCGATCAAGTACTTCAAGGAAAAGGGACTTCCGTATTCGCCAGCTGTCATTTGGGTCTTTGAATTGCAAAATTATATTCCAAGGCACTCGAGATAAGTCTTCAATAAAATCATTTCCATTAAACCTTTTAAAATTTCGCACTTCGACGCGAGTTTGCCTATATTTGGGAATTGTATATTTTCTTACAGCAAAAGTCAAGTTATGATCTGAAATGCCGAGACCAATAACTCCACTACAGGTACTATTATCCGGTTGATTTGTAAAAATGAAAGGAGTTAAAGTTACAGAGGCGTTCGTAACCTAGTTGGTTCCTTTATCAACTGCTTCAAATTATAAAATGAGCTCAAAAGTTTGAGCTTCTTTGTGTTGAGATCTAATATTGGCCTAGTCATGTCACAATTTATGTCTCCTGTGACCAATAGTTCTTTATTTTTTACATCACATTTGCTAAGAAATATTTCGAAGTCATCAAGCAGGTCTGTCTCGGAGTTTGGCGGTCTATGCCACGCACTAATTAAAAATGGCCTACCCTGAGGCTTAGAAATTCCAATACAGATAATTTCAAGACGATCTTGATTTAAATCTTTTTGCTCTAAGTAGGAAAAAAGCTCACGAATATAAACCACCACCCCGCCACTAAATCGATTTTGATGTTTGAATTTCATTATCGCTCACAAGATTATCAATTTTGGATTCATTGATAGCCAAAACATCAATTTGCGAATTTAGTTTAGACTATTCACATAATAAACCAAATCTCGTCAATATATCTTCAATATATCCATAGACTATTCACATTTTAGTAACCTCATGCAACGTTGGAATTTGTTCACCTTTTGGGTCAAGCACCGGGAAACCTAACGTCGTGCGCTTCTCCGTGAATTCAATTGCGGTTGAATCGCAGCCATTTTCAGAAGTTCCCGCTGGTGATGTAGTGTAGTCCAAATGAAAATCCTCCAAACTGGAATGGGTTCCGGGCGATGAAAGTGATCGTCATCTCCTTAAAAATTTAATACAATGAATAGCCAGGTGGACCGAGCCCTTTGTGTTTAAATGGAGCTTACTAGCATTGAGACAGCTCTCGTTCAACCTCACGTTATCAATAAATGTAAAGCCATTTTCCTGGCATATATCTTTAAGTCACAAATTCGTTTCTTGAATTTTAATCCTAAGAACGATGCCCCCTCTCAAGATAAGGCTTGATACTCAAATTTTGGCATGTGAGAACGTATTCGTTACAGTATTGCACAGATGCTTGATATTTTCTTAGCACTGACTGCTTGAATCAGTAGGTAGATTATTTGTTCCAGCATGAATAATCACTCTTGAGGGAGGTGTATGCACATTTATTTTACCAATTTCAGATGATACTTCCTCGGATCTGTTACCCGAAAACATGAGTTTATCCACAACTTTCTTTGATAACTTCCGAGGATTGATATGCTTAACAACTAGAATCTCCAAGAAGTAAATATTCCCCAAGATCTTGTGTACCCGGGATGTCTTCCTGGGGATCTTGTGTACCCGAGATGTCTCCCTGGGGATCGTCATCTTTCAGTTCAATGAGCCCTTGTTGTTGGTTCTTTTTATCAATTCCGGCCTCAATGTTTGTATTCGTTAAAACCTCGTATCTATTATTAACTGGGATATTGAATATCTCTTGCATTGCAGGATTTCTTCTGTTTCTTTATTGTTCGCTCATTTGCACTATATCTCTTTGCTGTGTCTCAATCTCTTGAACAGATCGATCGTCACCAGAATATTCCGGCTCTGGCCGCAGCAGAACCCTCCCAGTACTCTGATCCAGTTTGGCTCACAGCGTCAGCCTATACTTTGGCGACATTTAGTTGTTCAACCTGCAGTAATCTTATAGCTTTGACAAACCTACTTCTCTCGTTTTGTACCGTAGATCTTTCACTTCTGTATCTGACAAGAGAAAGGACAGATTAGCGACTTTATCTTTAAGTTCTTTATTCTCTTGAAGTAGATCTTTGTTCTGTTTCTTCAGCCCTTCAATATAAGCAAAATCTGCCGTCCGATTTCCTCGTAATTCTTTAACGGATCTCAGTTCTTTGGCCAAGCCTTCAAGCTTACTGTTCAGAATAATATTAAGCTCGTTCACTTTGCACTCAAGCTCCTTCAACAAATTCTCTTCAGCGTTGGTTTTCTATTTGCCTTCTTGATCATCACCTTTGTTTTCGACTTCGGCTTGTATGATGTTCAGGAAATGTTGTGCATTTGCATCGTCTGTCATGTTACCTTTCTCCTCAAGGTGCTTACAAAGTCTTTCAAGCAACTCGTTTTTCACGCCCGATTTTGCCAAGCCTGTTGCTTGAAGTTTTGATTTTACTTCTTCAACTTTCAATTAATTAACTGGTATACCATGAACTTCAAATTTCTCAAAACTGGCAAAAGCTTCGCTTGATGAAGACGCCATCTTACTACCATGGGAGGACGTTTACGCTCCCACTTAGTTACAATCTCCATGTATCAGGTTGCAGATGCACATAGGGCTGCAAGGGTTATTATGAAAGGGGAAATGTGGCTGGCCAATCTGACATTGCCTTACAATCACTCGGGTGATCAAAGGTATATCAATAGAGACAACTAGGAAAATCTAAACTTATGTTCTAGATCTTTCATGGTCTGGCCTCAACAAGACTAACTCAGTTACTTCAATAGCTAAATAATACCAGCGATTGTAATCACAACATAGGTGGAGTTTCTACAAAGCTGGTCTTACCGAGACGGAAAACTGAATTCCTTAAAAAAATCGGAGCTATGTAGGTGCTAGGACCTGGAATACACTAGAATGACATATTGTATAAGAGAACATACTTCAGTTCAGTAAATGGTTTGAATCCGGTTTTTGTAGAATTAATGATTACGTGTTCGTCCGGATTTTGGTTCAAAAAATTCATGTTTTTGTCTGACGTTTCGGTTTCCTGTACGGAAACCATCCTCAGAGACGT
>JBAHVQ010218410.1:0-11325 GCA_036872915.1 Nanipora kamurai
TCCAAGACCTATTTTTGCACAGGAACTTCATTGCCTTTCACCCTGTCTTCGCATCTGACCAACCAGATTCCGATCCTATGAATCCGATCCGAACAACACCCTGTTTTCACAGGCTTGTCATGGGTTTTTCATGTCCTTTTCATTGCCTTTTCAAGCTTCCAGCTCCTGTTTTGCTAAAGCATCGGTTAAACCAATTTGTTACTAAAGAACTGGTTAAACTGGTGCGTTGACCCACCGGGTTTGGTCAGAACCTGTTTGCAAACGCAGGCTCAATCACGAGTCAGAGAACTACACCGGGAGGAGGAGGCAAGGCGAATTCAAAAGAAACAGGAAAAAAGATATGCAGAAACTGAAGAGGTTGAAAGCTACTGAACTGGAAGAACACTCAGAGAGTGGGGGCAGATCTGTTGGGGCTCCAAAAGAAAGCAAGAGTGGAAATCATAGTGATCATGAGGGGTAAAAGCCGCCTGAGAACCCTCCCAAGAAAGCTCGGAAAACGGCCTTTGCGTCTCCTGAGCTGGAAGCGTTTTTCGGCTACGGATGTGCAGAACCCAGGAATCAAGTTTGTATTGATTTGATTGACTTCTGAAGTGAACTCAGCAGACTCAGCTACTTGATCAACCAACAGAAGGTGCTGGCCAAGCTCGAGGACCTTGAGGGCCTCGTGATCCCAAACAACTTGATGGATTTGAACAAGAAGTCGTTGACTATCCAAGCGCCTGCCGACTTGGGGCCGGCTATTAAGAGCATAGAGATCAGGTTCTGGCCGTATCTCAGAGCATTAACTTTCATCGTTGCAGTTTTTTCTTGAAGAAGGGCTTAGATTAGTTCTGCGCCGGGCTGAGACACAATGCTGGGTTCTATGTCAAGAAGGTTGTCCACAACAAAGACGACAAGGACATCAGCATCGACAAATCAGGTGGCTGTTCATTGTCAATGCGGAAGTACGGGATTGTCGATGGGTGGCTTGCCTGTGTTAAATATCAAGAAGAGAAAGGACAGCAAAAACATTTCTGCACTTTTCTCCAAACAGTTTACTGTCAGGGTTTTTCTGTTCAATGTTAGCCAAGGTGGGCAAGGTCACGTCTCCTTGCAGGGTGGACAGCCGTACCAAAAGCCGCATGAACTGTACTGTGCAGCTGTAGCCCCAGAAAAAGCAAAACGCGGCCTTGAGTTTAGACATGTGCCCATGCAAAACAAAAGGCAATCAGTGTTGCAACAAGGAAACATGCATAAATGTTCAGCAAATGTTTGATAATTGCATGATTTTGCATGCTTTGCGTTTGAGAGAAAAGGCTGGCTCAAAGGGATCTTGGATATTTGCAAACTGGTTTGGAATGGGGTCAAAGCCACACCCACTTCAACTCACCCGCAGCCAAGCTTCATGCTTGATTGCTCTAGGGGCTCCAATGGTACTGCCCGAAACCCAGACCAAGCCTTCGAAATCTCCAATTCTTTCGACGAAGCCTTAAGCTTCACCTCAGGCTACATGCAGTGGACTTCATTGTGCAGAACACGTGTCCAAACGCAGTCTCTTCACGTCGCGTCGTGGTCTCAGTGCTTTCTACTAGACTTACTAGGGTGCCTTGAAGACATGGATTCTGTTGGCCTCTCACTAAGAACATGAAAGTTTATGAAGTCTACAGTGGCACAAGCCGCATCCACCAAGCAGCACGTCAAAATCTCAGGTGAATCAAGAACAGTTCACGCATGTACAACCATAGAATTGAGTTTAGGTGAGCGGGGACTGATGAGGTGTGGCTTCTGTTGCTGGTGTTACAACACTATGTTGCCTTCTCATGATTTGCGTTGGCCTTGCCAGTGACTACTACGACATTCTTCACCGTCCATCTGAAAACGACATAGAAACTGTGCCCTCAACTCAGATCTTGAGAGTTTCTGGTGGAAGCTTGAGAGTTTCTGGTGGATAAACATTGTTGGTTTCCTGAGGCCAGGTTTCCTGGCGTGTTTGAAGGGAGTCCTCAGACTCCAGACCGGATCCTTGTTGTGGCTTGGAGTTCCTTGCTCGCTCCTGATATTCATCTCTCTAGGAACAAGCCAACGAGGCATCGGAGGATATTCAATGTGGGGCAACACCTCACTAGAAAGTGTCCGCAAAAGCAATGTTCACCTGGCCAGAGCAGCCCTTTGCATACTCCTATGCATGGCACGCCAATGTTGGTGGGCTGTGGAGCAGCCTGGGACATCAAGATTGCCTCGGATGCCATTCTATGAGGGGTTGCTCCAGGATGACTTGATCCCAACTATCCTCCAAAGGTTGTCTGGCTCTCAGGGGTTGTTGCATCATGCATCCAATTGAAACCCATGAGGCCATTTCTACTACTAGTAGGTGCCTTCAAGGTTGCTGGAGGTCCATATTGCTAGTAGGTCCATCGCTTGACTTGCTGGGTTGCAGCTGCAGTTGGATGGGAGCGTTCCCTGGGGCAATATCGCCAAAGAGGACAATGATTTTTGGGACATGGTTAGGGCCTAAGTGTTGTGTTTGAAGTGTTTTCAGTGCAATGCAACTGACCATAGACAATGTCGTTGTAAACACCACTAATTCTGAAAGGCCCGCAATCAACAAGTTTGCGAACAAGCTCACAAAGAAGCGTCGGCAAGCTCTCAAGGACAGGGCAGGGTAATCGGAACACAGGACCTTCATGATTTTTCTAGGACTTGCAAGCAAAGCGTAAGATCCAGATCGTGAAGCGCAGTCGCAAGAATGGGAAAGTGTTGGCAGCTCAGTTCACGTTCTCACATTACGTCTTGTCATACTAGCTATTCCTGAGGTCAGGCGGCAAGCGCCTAAAGTCTACAGGTGCTTATCCAAAGCCATTTGCGCGACGTATAATCTCTGAGCACTTGAAGGTCAAACATGTCATGGCCTGAGTTGGGAAGTCTCAATGGTAGTTTCTTGGACATTTGTTGCTGTGTGAATGAGTTGGAAAAAGCTTTTCTCCTACCCAGCATTAAGGATATCCCAAATGGCAAGAAGTTGAACATCTCACAAATGCAGAAGGCTGGTCGCCTGGAGTCTTTGCAAACCACTCTCCCAGTTTTCAATCCACTAGCCAGGGCCCAGCTGTTGAATGGAAACATGCTGATCTGCGCGACCTAGAGATGTTTCTTGCGGACCGCATCCATGAAGGCACCTTCAAGCCTGTGTTCCCTTTTGCGCGGCAGTTTTCGTCATCGGGGGCATCTGGGGTTCGCGCCAATGCAAAGCAGAGGCAGTAGCTCCAAGCCACCTTGCAACATAGCATGGGGCAAGTCAACGCGCACAAAAGCTGTTTCAACAATTCTGGATTGAATGAGGAAATGTGTTTCATGACTATTCCCAAGACTGTTCCCAGCAATCTTTGCTCCAGTGCTTATACAAATTCATTTGTTGTGGTGGTCAGTGGTTCACTGAATGCACTGAATGCGTTTCATGGGGTGACTGGAACAAAAACAGTCATTTGGTGCCCCTGCAGGCCACACATTGCGCCTGAAGTGTTGTTTGCAGCACTTGGCTAAAAACAGCAAAAAATAGCAAACACCAATGACCGGGAAATGGCGGCCATTGATCGGGAAATGCCGGCCATTGTTGTAGAAATGCCGGCCAATGATCGGGAAATGCCGCCAATGACCGGGAAATGGCAGGGCTTAGTGGAAATGCATAATTTGTAACATTTCGTGATGAAAACCAAGGATTTTGCAGAATGCTGGTCTTGTTTTTCGTCAATATTGGCTCCAAAGTGGTTTGAAGATCTCGTGGCCATACACAGGCTTGACCCCTAGATCCAAAAAGTGTGACTGCGTCCATTTCAAGCTAGTACTCCTCGCCCCAAACAAGGTGTGCATTGTTGCGCAGCATGGCTGAACCCGCACCTCCAGCTGGTTGGGCACTGATCTGGATCCTGCCAGCGCAATGCTATATATATATATAGATAGCTGTCAGAGCTGTCAGAAACATTTCATGAGGACTCAAAGAGCCTGTGATGGAGCCACAGGCAGGGCATAGTTCATCCTTTTTAACCTTTTTGTGATTTAAACATCTAGGTGGCCACACTGTTTTCGCAGTGCTTTTAAATTTGTTAGCTGCTGTACAACTACATATATGTGGCAGGCGCAAACTCCATGTGGTGGAAGCTCAGCTGCGTCCACACCAGTTGAGCCACAAGAGAGAGAGAAGAAGGATAAGAAAGACAAAAAAGAGAAGAAGGACAAGAAAGACAAAGAAAAGAAATCAAAGAAGGAAAAGAAACAGGACCGTCGTACTCCCACTCCAGACAGTACACGTCTTCCATCACCGTTCATCCCGCCGCTGGAGTGTCCTGGGACATCTTCACCATCGATCCAATCTGTGGAACCCAGCAATGGCCTTGATGAGGCCGGTATGGGCCCCAAGGCTGGTGAGACTGAGAAGGTAGATAAGGACAATATTTACCACAAGTATGCCTTGAATGCAGAGGCCCTTGCTGCATTGAACAGGAAGGCCACAGCTGATTTGGCGGCGGAGGGTTTGGGCCCACCGGAAGTTGCTGATGGTACAGTTGGGGAAGTAGTTGAACTTTCTGACCATGTCAAGAAGCTGCGGCATTCACACCTCAACAAGTTTGGTCGAAGCTTGAAGAGTCCGATGCTCATCACTGTCGTCACCGTTTTTGTTGTTCCTGTTGTTAGGGGGTTGGACTGAAATTGAAACTCCCAAGGCAAATCCACCCCGGCTGAAATCAAAGTCCTGGCCCGCAATATCCGTGCAGGCCAGGGACATACAGGCTATAACAGTCACTTGCACCATTCCATGAATCATGCGTTTAAATGCTTATTCCATTTTTTGCGGGTGAACGCAATATCTATTCTTGTCCATGGTGACTAGGAAAGGATACCGCTGCATACAGTGACCTCTTGGAAGACTTCTTCAATTGCAGAGGACTGTTGAGGCAGGGCTGAGTCAATGTCTGAACACAACCATTTCTCATTGGGAGGAAAATGGGATGAGAGCCGTACAATGGATTCCTTGGCACACCGAACCCGCAAGAAGAGAAGCCTGAAGAGGACTTGGATGACCCTTAAGGATCTTGAGAAGAGGCTCCAACACAAACCATTCAACCAATATTGATATTGGGACATGTTGAGTAATTAAAGTCCAGTTTGTCTGAGCTCACTGCGGAATTTCAATGTGGTCAGGTTTGAAGCGGAGGATGACCCTGTAGGCCTTGCAGCTGCATTGTTCAGTGAAAAGGTCAGGGCTGGATTGTGGCGCTGGCATCCGGAATTCCCCAACAACGAGGCCAGGTTATGCTTTGATTGTGAATGTCAACATGCTGGATGCACACCACATGCACATCATGCACTGCACAAAGTTAGTATGCGCTGCCATATACATAAATACAACTAATGTAGCAATATAGTCGTGATCAGTGATACGATCATGACAACTCCTGCAGACTCAGCAGCTCCATTTTACTTTCTACATTGCTTCGGTGGTGTTGTGTCCAGGATTCGGCGTCGCTTTCGCCAACCCTTCCTAATACGGCTAGGTGTTTGCACAACCCAGTCACACTGGCAATCCTTGCGCAAAACTTTCAATGCCCTCAAAGCCTTCTCATCGTCCGTCAAATAGGGGGTGATCTGGTCAAGCCAACACGATAGGCATAGGCAGTCCATGGGAGCATCCTCAAGCACTTCATGAAGCCTTCGGGCTGCCATTGCTGGGATGGCTATGCAGTAGAAATTGGATTCTTTCCCTATAATGTATGGCTTGGGCCCTGCTTTTCAAATACACACAAACACAAGTAGCAACCTTGAAACATTGGTGTTGAACACCTTGGCAGGCAATGCGCCAAGTCAAAGTCTACAACAGCGAGGATGAACTTTCTGAGTCCGAAGAGGAGCACGAGGTCAAGACTTCCCATGTCAAGACTGACAGAGAGGCTGATGATGATGAGGATGATGGCTCTACCCTGCAGTGACTTGTCTGTTTTCCATGTGGCCTCCACCCTACAAGCGATGGCCTCCAACCTACTAGTGATGGCCTTGAATTCCAACCTACCAGCGATGGCCTACAAACAACTGAGCGGTGTCGAAAACCGTCCGGAACTTTTATTAAGATTATTACAACCTTTCGCCAATCCCTTCTGACCCACTTCACCCAGCAACCTCTTTCGCTAACCCTCTTGCCTAATCTGCAACCACTGCTTTCGCCACATCTTCGCTAACCTTTTGCTTGGATATCAGGAATCTTTGGATGACGTGCTTTGTGCTGAAAACCTTTTCCCAACCAATTTGCAACATAGTCCATTCATAGAGCCTTTCTCCAAACCTTTGGCCAAGCTTTCTGATGGTCTCCACCGTAATAGCAAGGATGATGGCTTTGAACGTGTTTGAGTCCCGTCACTGCCTCCACACAGCCATTGTGCCAGGCTTGATGGTGCCTCGACAGCTTCAGGATTGGGCAGGGCCAAGGCGAAAGCAAAAGGCGAAGCAAAGTCAACGGCCAACGCTCGAGGCTCAAAGCGAACCAAGGCGCTAGGGTTGGAAGAATTCTAGCAAGATACTTTGGAGCCCCAACAAAGACATGAATAATCTAGGGCGCTTGGACTGATCAGGAAGAAGACCCGGAAGCAGAAGCCCACAGAGAGCTGATCAAGAACAAAAAGAAGGCAAATTACTCTTTTCAGTTCCATTCTCATGTCATTGGTCCAAACTGTGTCCTTTCAGTGCTAGCTGTAAACGCGGCGCCTTCCCAAGTAAAGGGCGCATTCAGAAACAAGCCTGCGCAGAGGCATTCGCAAGCATTGCCAGTGCATGCGGCGAGAAGCCAGAGATTGAGAAACAACTGATCGAGAGTGGAGTGTCAGTTTCTCAGTCAACTGATCATGATCAATTGTAATGCCAGCTTTCTATGTTCCCCTTTTGATTCAATCGCACACCCAGGAACGCAAACTTCTTGCAAGCATTGATGGCAGACCTGGAAGCGTCCTGCAATTTGCTGAAAGAGCAGCGAGACATTCTGGAGACTGCAACCTCAGAAGAACAGGCAAGCACAGAACATTTGGGTTTAGTGCAACAAGCTACCCATGACTTCATTCCAGATTCGGTCTTGGTTTAAAAGACATGTCCACAACTTGAACCTGAGTTCAACGCTGCAAGTGAGAGCGTGCCTGGACAAGGTCAAGACGTCCATTGAGCAGCGCAAGAATGCTGCCCTTACTGCCAAGAAGAATATTGTATCTGGGCTATTTTATGTGGTTCCTTAGTTCTAATTGTAAACATTGCAGAAACATAATATGAGTGCAAACCTTTATGCGAGATGAAAACTATTGGTAAATCTGCCAAATACTCTGGCCTGCGTGCTGAGTTGAAGCCGAAGACCGACAAGAGCGAGAAGAACGAGAAATGAGGGCCTGAGGATCGATCAGAGTGGCCACTATAGGACCGTAGGATTTATCAATAGATCTGACAAGATCACTTCTCTACATTTAGATCTAGCTCTAGAGGTCTGTTGTGAATAAGGGAATTTCAAAGTTAGTCTTCATCTACATGATCTGTATCTAGATCTGTCTATCTAGAGGTCTTCATCTATGTGATGAGTCAAAAACTTTAACAGCCAAACATCGTGGAAATTCGGTGGTCTTGTCAGGGCTGAGACTTGAATTTCCCAAGTCAGCAACTTTTTTGGAAACACGCATTCATGGCTGTGTGCATATCGACATTCACCCCAAAATTGTGAAACGTTTGATGGGATGCAGCTTGAATGCTGATTGGGGTAAACCTCAATCCAAAACGCTTCAACATGAGTGATGATGGAAAAAGAACCTGGCTGTGTACGTACTGGGGAAATGCAGAACCGGTTGGAGGAAGTCACTGAAAGTGATGAAGCCTTATCTACAACAAAAATTTGCAAAATTGTTGGTTTTGGAGTGTGCGCCCAAAACACAAATATCTTGACACCTAAACGGTTTATGCTTTTTAATGTTCAGCTTTGCACTTCGATAGATGTGGATGTGAAGAATCTTCCTTTGTAATATCGGCTCTAGGGAGAGGTGCCCTTGTTCTTCTTCTAAGCATGAACGCACCTGTTTCTGTATTGTTCGAACAACTACGCCTTCATTGGCGCACTCACTTTGTCTTGAGTGAACTCCTCCTTGCTTTGGATGAAGCAGATGATAGCCTTCATGACATCCACTGGGATGCACGTGATTTGATGCAAATTCGTGCGCATATTTTGGCCTTGCAGCATCGCCTGCATCGTCAGATCCATCGATTGCACTTTCGCATCATTTTCCAAGCCACTAGCCAAACTTTGCCTTGACACTTGAAAAGCCTAACCCGACCGGGTTGTGTGGGGGGCGAAAGAGAAACATCTAAGAAAGTGCTTGTGTGCGCCGGATGATAACCTGAAAACAGAGCGATCTGAGATTTGCTTCTGTGCATTTGAGACTTTCTATGTGAAGCTGTCTTGTGAATGTGTTTTTACGGAAAAGGAGTGTTAAACATAACAATGCGTTTTAAGTAATCTAGAATCCTTGTACCCTCTTCGTGTTTTCCTCTTTCCTCTCGTGGTGGAAGTTTCGGAAGTTGATAAGAAACTCAGCCCTGGGCAAGCCATGTGCATCCATGGGCAGGTGCTGACCAACCACTTCTTGATCACCTCGAAGCACGGGTGGGTGATGGAGCAGCTTGTCTGTCAAACCTTCAGCTTTGCTGTCCCCAAACACTTGATGTGTGTTGTTCCATAGTCGTCCATAGTCAGGAAAGTGTTGAAAAAGCTACAGCAGCAGCTTTAGCTGCACACCAGGACCGTGTACAAAAGCAGTTCTCAGCAGTATATACATACCCTTAGATTGAAGATTTGCTGATAAGTGTACATGATGATACACTCACTTCGGAAACATCTTTTTGGCTGTAGGAGTCAACCATGTTTGGAAGCGAGACAGCAATGAGTTCCCGCACTGCAAAGCTGGCCAAGATCGGGCAAGGATGTCATCCTTCCCGGGATTTCTGGCGATTTGCTCAGCTTCCTGTTGAATCTTGTTGTGCAATGTGGCAATGTTGAATCCTTGTCTGGTAAATGTTTAGTTTAACATGGCAGTCAACCTGTGCACGTGAAATAGACAGAACGTGTTTATTGTTTCGGTGTGAGTTCTGAGTAACTCTCATGGATATCGGATATCGACAAATTTGCACACTAATGGAGCAAGTCGAGAAAATCGAGAAAATCAGGATATTTGCACTGTGAACACACGCGTTGACCTCACAGAAGAAGGTCTTGGAGTTTGCGATCGCCCAGTTTCTGTACTCAACATTCGTTCACTGCTGGTGTTTTTGTTCAGTCAGAACTTTGGCGTGCATATCTCCGAGCAAGCATTGCACCAGTTCTGGTCACACGCAACAGAACACTTCGAATGGGGGCCAGCGCACCCTGGAAGGGGCACACATGTTCCACTGGGCCTTTATGGAGACTCCGCCCGGTACACAAATTCAGCAGGGTATGCAGAGAAACTTCTTTACGTTACACTCTCTCTGCCTTTGTATTCGCCCAAGTCTGTCAGATCATCCCGGTATCTCCTTTTCTCCATCAGGGAAAGTTTAATGGTCGACTTTGCAACTACAATATGGCCTATTTACTCCTACATCATGCAGGAATTGAACCAGCTCTTTCATAGTGGAATTCCTGGACCTCAAGGTTCTGTCCGCTTTGCTGTGTGCGAGTTTAGGGGTGACTGGGCGTTCCACGCAGATTCTATGGCACTCAGTCGTCGGTGGAACTCACATTCAATGTGTTTTAAGTGCCCAGCTACATCCATACCTGGGCCATACCAATACACAAATTTTGGTGAGCTGCGTGACTTCTCCAACGTGGGTTTCTTCAACAACTGCCTGAAACCAGGCCGACTTTGCAACTGGTACTTCATTTAAACTGTGTTCTGGAAATGTGTTTTCCTATTTTCCTTTCAAGTTAAACTTAACACACTCATGAATTATCTATGTCCAAATCAGCTCAGGTCCTTTGTTTGGCCTCATCGGTTTTCATTGCTCTATGGTCAGGTTCTGTTGGTCACACGTTGTTCACCTTGGCCTATACCAGAGGTCCAATGCCTCCGCAATGACACTTAGCTTTGCTTGAAATTTCCAAAACAAGCGGTTCTCATCACATGCTTTGTGTCAGAGCATTGTGTAAAAGCATTTGTGAATGAGCGCCATTTGGCACAATATGTCCAATATGGTGAGTACATATATATGCATGTGTACTAAGTGCATTGATATATGCATTGCAGTGTACAGTTCCCAGCACTCCAGGTTCCTGTCCTCGTCCAACTTCTCTTGGTGTACTGGGCAGCCCTGTCACCTGAGGCTGGATCTCTACGATGGCGGATATTGGGGAGACCCTTCGAGGATCTCTTTTGACAAGGCTGTGAAGACCGCCTGGGGTGAGTTCAAGTACTGGTTGAAATGCAACCACATTACTTGTTCGCAGCCATCCTTCAAGTCCCACAAGGTGTTTGACAAACAGGACGCACTCTGGAAGTTGAAGGCATACAACGGCAGAGTTGTGTGCGCTTGGCTAGCGCATTGCGCTGTGAAGCTTGCAAGAAGAGATCCTACACCAGAGAGGCTACTCCTGGCTGATTGCATGTCACGACCTGAGATCTTGAGAAACTCCAAGAGCCGAACTCTTCCAATCACGGGTCAGCAGCGGATCCATGAGCTCAGGCGCGCTGCAAGTCAGATGCAAACAAAAGTCGAATGCGCTGGTCGATATTTGTGACTTGGCCTCAATACTTATGAAATGGCAATCATGATGGCAGTATGATTACTTTCTGAACCACAAATATCAGCCAAGACGGTCAAGATCTGAAGCTGTGGACATTCGCAATACGGGCTACAAATATTTGCACTACATGAAAGTGCTGGCTGGAGAAGCTTTGAGGTCGGGAACTATTCGGTGTGTGTAATGTAAACGATTGCCTGCTATATTGAATCCTGAATAGCCCACTGTCCGGCAGGAAGAACCAATTGCGTTGGTGTCAAATCCCCAAAGCACATGTGATTTGGCTGGCAAGTCGTTTTTTTTCAGTGCTTCCAAGCTCATGAAGCTGAACTCAAACAACTCAAACGTTTTACTTGCTGTGATTGTGTTGTGCATTGAGCATGGTTCAAAACCCACGTATTGGCACACATGCATGTACATATTTTGCATGCGCCCTAAAACATACCTATGTATACACACTGTGTTTGGCACATGTGATCAGCTGTGATGTGAACACATTTTGTCTTGCGCTGTGCACTTTCCAATTGAGCAGTGTCAAAACAGTCAATCTGTGTGTTGAGCCA
>JBAHVQ010218420.1:0-11323 GCA_036872915.1 Nanipora kamurai
ACACTAGTGTCTGTATCAACAAGTTTTGCATCGGCTTTCGCACACTCAAATTGAAATTTTACGGTTATGTATAACTTCTTTTAACTTTTCTTTCTACTCAGTATTAACGTCAAATGTAGTAATATGGGACGTTTTAGAAGTCATTTACAAAATGAGTGTCCGTTCATTTACAAAATGAGTGTCCGTACAGTCACGAGGCTTTGCCTCGTGACTGTATACCCCGATACAGAACGGCTACTCATTTTGTAAATAATACTTATAAAATGACCGTTATTACTACATTATTACACTCCTTCCTGTCCGTATGGGTCCTCAGTGACCTATGGAGACTTTAGCATTTTACTCTGGCTAACGCTAGACGATTTTACTCGACAAGGGGAAAATCCTCGGACAGGAAAGGGTTAATGTTTAGTAGAAAGAAAAGTTAAAACAAGTTATTAACACCGGTAAAAGTTCAATTTCACTGTGCGAGAGCTGATGTAAAACTGGTTGATACAGACACTAGTGTTTGTAATTGTGATACAGAACTGATGTTTATTTAATCAGTTCTGTATCATGGTACACAGAAACAGACTAAATCTTAATTTCTTTTGAATTTCTTTCACGAATTATTAATGAGTTTCATAAAAGATGTTCAATTCTTCGTAAATGCATTGTTTGTTTTGGAACCACGAGATTTATTAAAATACTTAAGTATTTTTCTAGGGCTAGCGCCCTAGGGAGAACGTTCAGTCATGAAGAACTTACAGGCTTGTGTGCATCAAATAAATATAGAAAGGTTTTATCATAAAAAGTTTCACCTGATATTATCAAACAGAACATGTCCAGTAAAAGAGCTGATTAAATTTTAACCCAGGATTAGCGGTAATCTTCCTTCGAACAACCGGGCCCAGAAGAGTAACTCTGGCAACGTCAGCGGTCAACATGACCGGTCAGACGTGAATTTGGAAGATCAGATTAAAATTGATGTAGAAACATGTATAACCACTCTTGCCACAATTTGTACATAAATATTTTCGACTTTCAAACGTTCTTGTTCCCTTGTCTAATGCTTTGAATCTTTAAGTGGTTTTATTAGTGCACAAATTATTGTTAACCAGGGCGTGCGAAGCAGAATGCATGTGCGACAAGCCACCAGTAAAGTATATGTGAGGATGGTGTCCTCAATGAACACGTAGTCATACCTGTCTGATAGCGAGGGTAATGAAAGCAAATGTGCCAGACTAACGGCAGCTCCATGGAACATCTCGATGGTTGTCATCTTTTGAATATGTCTTTATTCTGCGCCTGAGAAGTAGCATACAACACAAAAAAACAAATCAAAAACCAAACAAACCAAAGACCCTAAATAAACAAAAGAACAAACAAAAAAGAATCTTTTGCCCCCAAAATTTGCCAACGAAAATTATTTAGGGGGCCATTACGACACTATTCCGCAGTCGGTTTTGTTCCACCAATATTTTTGAAGCTGTCGTGATGCAAATAAAAATGGTACAACATAGAAAGTACTTATTGGAGCCAAAATGAATACCGTCATATGACAAGACTGGGCAAGATCCAAATATGAATGTCTATTCTTCAAAGCAGGGTAAGAAAATTACGGATGACCAACTTCAAAACCTCATCAATGAAGTCACAAATTCCTGACCATATCTTTTCAGTAGCTTTCTTATATTCGGGAAAATGGGTTCAATTGTCGGGTCTCAGTAAGTGCCGGATACAATATGAGCGACCGGACATTACGGGATTTACAAGCAAAAGCGAGCCGTAGTAAATCCCATACGTTCGGATGCAAATGTCGTGCGTTTCTTGAAATACAAATGCATCAGCATGATTATGTTTACCAGCTATTTTAGAGATATCAGCTATTTTAGCTGTGAAAATTGAAGATAAAATTTATGTAAACCAGAACGATGCTGTATTCTAATTAGATACCCATTACTGTTGCGTTTCACTCGTGAATTATTAATATTTCAAAATATAGTGGAGTATTCCGCTCTTTTTCCTTGTACAATCTGGAGCCCAAGTTTGACATATGGCAGCAGTTCTGCCCAAAAGACCATAGTAATGTATCATTAAAGATGACAAAAATAATGTTATATATTAGGAAGAAAAATCACCCTAGTCTATTTTCTAAACATGGCTGTCAGCAGTAGATATACTTTTATTTGGACCTAATAAGAAGAAAACACAAACCCCTCTACTCTTCAATCAGTTTTAAAACATGTTTGTAAATGTACGAAATTACTTTTGCGCTTGCCGTGACTGTGGCCATGGTTGACCACTCCAGAAACCACGGAAGGACTGGATTCTGGGTAACAAGGGCGAGCTATGATTGGTTGCATTTGTAAACATTCATCCAATCACAGCTCAGGTAGGTTACTCATAACCCAGTTTTTCCAGCGTTTGTGAAGTGGTCAATTGCCAGCTGTAAGTTTCCGACGATTTTTTTCCAATTTTACTTCTTTTTAAAGCAACGAGGTTTGGCAGAGGCGTATACTTCGCTCGCAACGCTAACTACTCGTCGAGACGAATCTACGCTGTTCCAGATGAAGAAGGAGTTCAGTACATGTACATGGCTCGTGTGTTGGTTGGTCAGTACACAAGAGGAAAGGAAGGTATTATTGTTCCACCGCCTATTGACGACAGCAATACGAATGTGAGCTATGACACCGTTGTGGATGATGTTTTAAACCCAAGAATTTTTGTTGTGTTCTACGATTACCAGTGCTATCCAGAATACCTTATTGCCTTCAAGGAGAACTCACATAGCTGATTTTTAAAATTTTTATCAGTATGCCTTAGTTCTACAAGAAGCTTAGTTCTAAGATAATTTTTTAGGGCACAGATGACAGTTTTACATTTATGAAGTAATACTAACAGTCAAATATACTCCATGACCTTAAATATGAATATTGGCTTGTTTTGCTGGTAAAGGTGTCTCACTATTAGAACTTCGTAGGTCAGCACATAGGAATACACGATTTGTAATAGTTCACTAGTTGATTTCTACTGAGTAAGGGTTAATCAATGGTTCCGAGTGTGATTAGGAGCCGTCGACTCCGAATGGACGTTCAAGGTGCCCGAGCGATGTTAAATTCTTTATCACACGAGTGAACATCGATTAACCATCTTTTCTCATCACTCACCCACAATTACATGGATTTTTTTCTTTACCATAAAGAAACGTTGGTTGTTAGAAATTAAGACATATGCTTATTAGCAGGCGATAAGTGGTTATCACACTGTTTTGTAAGGTTATCACACTGTTTTCAAAAGAAAGCAGTGTGATAAGTAGTTATCACCCTGTACTGTAAGGTTATCACACTGTTTTCAAAAGAAAGCAGTCTGATAAGTAGCTATCACCATGTACTGTAAGGTTATCACACTGTTTTCAAAAGAAAGCAGTCTGATAAGTAGTTATCACACTGCTTTGTAAGGTTATCAAACTGTTTTCAAAAGAAAGCAGTGAGATAAGTAGTTATCACACTGTTTTGTAAGGTTATCACACTGTTTTCAAAAGAAAGCAGTATGATAAGTAGTTATCACGCTGTTTTGTAAGGTTATCACACTCCTGAATACTGATGAGTTGACTAAAGGATTTAACGCTTGTATTGAAACACTGAATTGTGGGTCTGTCATGAGATGACGTGCATTAGTTCTACAGTCTGTGCCAAAAAAAGACTATCCTATTCATGCTTCGTTAATATTCTTTACGCATTACTCTTTGTACAGCAAGTGATTTCTAAAGAATAACTATTGTAATGTTGAATAGGGCAGCCTTTTTCATACACACTGTACATAGTAAGTCCAAGGTACTGTACCCCATTTAAAACTTTTTGAAGTTTACAGAATCCCATTTCTAGGGGAAATAAAACTGAACCAATAGTTAAATCGTCTATTGTCAACACTCTTAATCATCAAGTTAATGCGTCGTTTGTCAAGAGTAAATTGTCTATGATCGTCTTACTAAATAAAGATGAAAAAGAGAAATTCTAAAATCTCTTATTCTGTTTCCTTAATAAATAGATTGCTTGGACTTTGATTTGATCTCCAGATGCTGGTGTTCTACGGCAAAGGAGAACAAAAAAATAAATAAGTTATCTACTGTTTTTGGTCGGTTCGTAAAGAACAATATTTCCTTTCGGTCTTAATTTCAATCCTTGGCCTACAGCGTCGGGCAGTTAGTGAGATCTCGAGAAAATATTTTTCCGATACGAACCTCCCAATCGGTAAATAGTATAAATTTATTTTTTTATTAATCGTGAGCATGCGGAGTCCAGCTGGTCAGCCGGAGAAGAGAAATTTCCGACAGGCTAGTCCGGCAGAAACCATGAAAACGCTCATATGCAACTAGGTCATTTTTTTAAGATGACTCACTAGAGTAATTTGTAACTGGAGATTTTCAACTAAATATAGCTCGGCATGAATGACTTGTGATCCAGTCGATTCGTTATTATGTCACGACAGCACTGTCCACGTCAGTGCAAATGTCAAATTTTCGGACGTTCGCTTCAGTGAATTTCTTCAAAACAGACAAATCTAATGCTACATCTAAATTTCAAAATTTTCGTAAAACAATTTGTAAAAATCTCCCAAGTTATCCACTAAGTCTTCAAAAAAAAACTGTCTAAACAACTTCCTCTGATATTTGGCTATTATTTTTCAGTGGAATATGTGAACTCCTCGATGGTGGCGCAAGAATGGGCAACGGGACAAAATTGCCCCCTAATACTTTTTCTGCCCCCATTTTGACAAAAACCAATGCTTTGCGGATGAAATTGTTGACTTATTTATTAGTAAGTAGCTTGTCATTGTAACCACATACAGACTTTTGGGCAAATCTGATATCGTTAGTATCTTAATAGCTAGGTTACGATAAGCCATGGCTGGTCAGCCGCGAACACGCCTATGTATGATTCCACATTGTTCTTGCTCGTAATCGAAATAAGCCGCAGCTAATTTAACTCGCGAAAATAATTTCACTAATCCCTACGAAAGTCCCCTCATTGGACGGCATAAAATTTTTGCATGAAACAGATTTTCTCCAGGAAAGTAAGTTTGCCCCGCGATCGCCCCCCTCAAACCGCAAAGTCTGGGGCCGCAACTGAACCTCATACCAATACGCAGAAAAATTCATGGGAGAAAATCGAAGATAATACGAAAAAAAATAACTTAATTGCGATAATCTTGAAAATACGCCGACGCACCAACGCAGTTGGTACCAAGGTAACAACAGACACAATTATATTTGAAAAATATCTAATGTTCAGTAATACTTTCTACAGTTCGACACAAGCCGCACCGGGCTTGCTATTATTCTGACCATACTAATTGTAACTTGTAAAGATAGAAGAAACTGTAGGGAGCTGCGTCAATAATCTTGTATCTGTCAGAGGTTTCAAAATAATTTGAAGTAGGCGGCTATACCAAAAAAGTAGCCGGCTGTGACTGCGACTGTCCTTTGTAATTTTCCCTGTGACCAGACGAAAAGTAGCCGGCGGTAAAACGTAAAGTAGTCGCCGGAACTCCGCCGGCCGCCGGCCTATTTTGAAACCCCTGATCTATATATTCACAACTGACAGCATTATAACACGTGCGTTACTCGCAATTGCAAATAGTGCAATTAAAGAATCCTTTTGTCTATCCACGTTTCCAAATCAGTAATCACACTTGAATTAGAAATAAACCTTGTTCTCCAGTAGTCTTGATCCTTTTAAATTGTAGAAAAAGCGTCGTATAAAGCATTAAAACTGTCTCTTTAACTCCTTCCCTGCCGTGGGGGATTTTTATAACTTTACTCTGGCTAAAGCTAGACAATTTCACTCGTTAAAGATGTGGCAGTGAAGGAGTTAAAGTTGGCATATTGTGTTTCTTTCTGTGTGAAATAACGTTAAACCTTATGTATAAATCTTTTATCTTTGTCAAAAAGTGGGGGGAGGGTGACATTGCCTGCCCACTTTCGTAAGTAGGGGATCAAGCGTATCCCTTACTATCCCCTCACTTCCTACGCCTATGGTTTGTTATACTTCGCGGGGTTGCCCAGCTTTGACACGTCGACCAGGTTAACTTTATGCACAGAAAGTTGGATTATATCAGATGGAAATCAGACGGCAAGATATGGATACAGAAGTGCGGACTATCAAGGCTTCCGAGAGGCGTTCTTGGGCCAAGTACCTGGTGCTTATATTGGTGGTCGTTGTTTGCTTCTTGCTGTTCATGATACACAAAGCGAACGGCGTCAACAACAGGCTGGTCAGACGAAAAAGTTTACTCCTTGATAGACTTCGCACATTAAACGAAGCGGAAGAGCAAACAGTGTCAAAGCTCAAAGCAGTAACTCTTGAGCTAGAGGAGCACAAGACAAAACTAGACGCGACAACGAAGGAAAAGGAAGCGTCTAAGACCAAGGTGCAAGAGTTAACGAAGTCTTACGACGAGAAAGTCAAAGAGTTAGATGAAGTACGAAAGACAGCGGTAAGAAAATAACGACTATATGAGGTTAAATCGGCACATTACTGATCAGGGCCGTTCGTACGAGAGAGAATAAGCCGCAGCTGATATAAACCAAGGCTCGTGCATTCACATGACAGGTTCCCCATGAGGTTGTCCACGACTAAAATAAGTCGCGGTTTATTTAAGTAGCAAAAATGCTTGTATGAATACACCGTTACCGGCTTGTTTTTAGTCGAAGCTTATGCCAGCCGCGGCCTATTTTCTCTCGTTTGAAAAGCTCCACTATAAGTAGAAAGTATAGAGAGTACAGTGTTTTAATTTTGGAAGCAGACCCACGCCAAGCTTTGTCAATGAACCTGAAATTTTATTTCTGCATTCCTTAGTTGACCATTTCAATAGACCACTTGCACTTGTTCACTGCATGTTGAAGGAAAATGCTTGTAAACAACACAGTTTGCAGAAATTTTTTCGATCTGTTGGACGTAAGAACTGTGAATAAGCTGTCCTCCAGATGGGCCGTTTAGTGTACGAGTGGAAGTGATGCGGACCATGAATTCCTAATTTCCTCGAGATTTTCGGCATAGTGAGAAAAACACCTGATCTCAGTTTACTGCCTTTGCCGGCACGGCATTTTTGTGTGTGAAAAATTACCTTCGAAACGTCGAAATACCGCGTCTTTGGTTTTCAGGAAGTCTCCCCGTGACATGTAAAATCGTCTGGCTTTGGCCAGAGTAAAATTAATATGTTCCTAAATGGCAACAGTTCCCGGTGAAGAGTTAATGTGAACAGACCATGCGTGTGCTCAGAGTTATTTATCGAACAAAAATTTCGCTATTGTGAGATTAATCGTTTAGATGACTAGAGGACGTTCGTCAAGATCGTTTTCTCAGAAAAACGATTTCTGAGCCCTAGACGGGAATCGAACACGAAACCTGTTGTTGATGACCGGTGAAACGCTCATTAAGTATTAATCATTTAACCGCTTTTTGAACAACGAACTGTTCGCAAGGTAAATTCGACATGATGTTGAAGTTACCTTCGACCTGCTGTCCGGCTAAATTTAAATCCGCTAACATTGAAATTTCGGTCATATTTTGACTTAACTTCAATTGACCTTTCCTCGATTCGCTCCAATGTCCACAAAATAATGGATCTATGTCGATGCTAGAGTGGACAAAAAAGAGAAAACGTCTTAAAATTAGATCCATTGCTTCGTGGTCATTGGACCTAATGCGGGCGGGAATGTTCTATATTATAAGCATGAAGTAAGTTGCAGCTGGGCCAAATACATTTTGCATAACAATATCTGGAGAGCAAGCAAGACCTACTGCATGGTGTCTTCCGTTGTTTTGAAAATCCCTATGGTTCTTCATGCTCTCCAGTTTTTTATTGTTCTGATCATGAGCTTGCCTTGCGGCATACACTGTCATGCAAATGTAATCTAATTAAGCTCATTATATCGCTGAACTTGAAGCATGTTTACCGCTCCGATAGCGCATGATTCTGAAGATTTTTCTTTTGACACAGAGCAATTTAGGGACAGGTACTCCAAAATATATTCAAAACTTAAAAGAAGGATAACCAAAAGGGTTGGGAAACTGCCGGAACTTAGGTGCAGAGGAACTGACGTTTCGAGCGAATGCCCTTCACTCGAAACGGCAGTTTCTATACATCTAAGTTATAGCAGTTTCCCAGTCCTTTTAATTATCTACCAGCCGTTCAATACTGCCGACACAGTACACACAATTTAGAATGCTGAAGAAGAATGCTGAAGAAGAATGCTGAAGAAGAATGCTGAATCGACTTTCGCACCGAGAACCTTGTGGTCGGCTGTTCCTCACTCTGTACCTCAAACAGTTCTTTTCAGAACTTTTGAACTAGTCTTCAACTAGACTGCAGTAGTTAATTGTTTTTTTAGCACGGTATTAGTTGGAAATTTGTCAGAACGATTCACATATACTGACAAGATCCATAGCACTGCAATAACAGGCTATACCAGAAGCGACAAAACAACCGTTTTGACTAGGCGTCAAAACATTCTAAAGTAAATGGTTTGAACCTGGGAGAATCGTGACATGTTTGTGGAAGTTGATCGTCCAGGTTAGTGTAGTCTTGAGGAAGACTGTTGGTGGAAGTGACTGACGTTTCGACAGCCTTAGCGGCGGTCGTCTTCATAGTCAAAACAGTCCTTTTCTCAAGACTATACTAACCTGGACGATCAAGCTCCACAAACATGTCAAAACATTTCTGTTGCTACAACTGTGACATTGTGAATTGCTAAACTTTTGTTAACACACAGAGAGGTAGGATTGGCAAGCAATCATGCAATTCTCCCCTCAAACTGACGGCTGTCCCTGACATTGACACTGACTGACCGAATTTTGCCGACTTTTCATCGCAGTTCCCTGGAGCCTTTCATTGCGAATCAATGGCGTAGGCCACAAGGAGTGCAGGCTCTGAGTACAAGGTTGAGGACTGGGCTTCAGTTTCCCTGGACATTATGCAATTGTTTTAGTCATGATCTGTCTTCTCTCTTATACATTATTTTTCCTTATTATTGATATTTCCTATTTTCATTTTACTTAGTACTGATATAACTTATTTTTAGACTGAAGCACAGAACAGTTTGGATACCTTAAGGAACCAATTAAGAAATGAATCATCTACAGTTCTACCAACTGAGAACGCCCAGTGAATTAAAGATCTGAGTATATGATGAACAAAAGCAGCCAATTATCCAGAAACAAGATTTAATGAATCTGATACACCACATGAATGAGTTACATTTTTGTCTTCACTACTTCAATAACTCAATTTATGAAATCTATGGAAAATGGAAATGTTCTTTGCCAGTTGAACGCTTGGGAAGGTTACATAGTTCATCTAGACTTGAGATAACGCGAATTAATTTTTGCTTTAAGCATTAGTCCTGGAACACTCAGGACTTCATTACAGTGTAACTGAAATGGATAAAGTTAATAAAGTGCCAGCTACTCCGTAGATCGCGATGGCTCATGGGTAAGGCTGCAAAATAGTTACGCGGTTACGCCGTTAAACCGTACCGCAGGCGCGATTTTTATACGAAATCCAGGTGTACGTCACCCGGAAAGTTTTGTGACTCTGATTGCATTTTGAGAATTCTTCTCAAGCAAAAAACTAAAGGAACTTAAGATATCTACGGTATATAATAGATAATACCGTCGTATATTATACAGCGTTTCCTACACGGGTTTTGTCAACGTATCTGTAATTACATAATGCAACGACAAACGCACTGACAAGTATTTCTTTAGCCCAGTGCAACGGAACTCTGGGTATGCGTGCCGCAAATGGTATGTGAGGGCATTGATCCAGCGCGCCAAGCAGTATTTAAAGAACACAAAAATATCAAATCTTATTGTTCTTACTTTGAAGTACAAAAGGGGCGTGTTTCTTGGAAAGCGGTCGGCGTTTTGAGCATGCTCTAATGCCCTTGAGAAATAGTGTGGGGCGAGACCTGTCAAAATCCGACTAAAAAATCCGATTGTTCATGATTACACAAAATTTCCATCCCTGAAATTTGAAACAACGAATCACTTTTAGGTTAGCTGGGTACTTAGAGTCATTGGCGCAACAGAGCTGCAACGGGTGGTCATGTGAACTTTTCGTAGCTAGAAGTATCAATCTATTAAATTAATCAACACAGACTGTAACCCTAATTCTTGGCAACCTGACAATAACCCTAATCCAAAAAGTGAAGAAGTAAATTCGATAAATGAAGTCACTTCGCGTTTAGAGATGGAGACAAGTGTTTGCCTCCCTGTTCACACTCGCCGCGCGGAATGCTGCTCCAGCAAATTTCGCTCTGGCATGACCGCACGCGAGAGAGACCGCATGACAGTTGTACTTAATAAATGGCAAAAAGGCGAACAAACGTCAGACTTGCAATTGGCTTTCCTGAGACTAGTGCCTATGTAACTATCCACGTTTAAATTCTGTTATCCTCAGCAGTCCTAAGGCTAAGAAAATCATAAATGGCCCCCAGTCCAGTATGACTGGTAGCGTTAATGCTTTTAAGTACAGAATTAATCAATGCTCGGACATAGTCAATACAGTTAACACTGGAGATGAAAAGGTCGCCAAGCTCTCAATTTCCCCAATGCATATGCCAATGTCAGTAAAATTGTTTTGTAGTTGCGGGGAGTGTTTGAATGTGTTTTTCCTTTCTCTTTTAGAAAGTGCCGTAATTTGCGGACTATAAGCCGCAACTTTTTGCCAAAATTCATCGCTGTGCGGCTTATAATCCGGTGCGGCTTATATATGAATAAATGCAAAATTTTACCGGTATTTGAAAAAGTTTTCTTTTTTTTATTAAGCATCACATGCAAAAAGTTTAATTTCACTTTATAAAACGGAAGATGGTATGAGCTTGTCAAGCGGAGTGGTAAAAGTCTAATTGTGATTGGCTGAGCATTGGGCAGACCTCTGCGAAGATGGTTCTAAGTTTTTAGACTGTGAGTCATCACTAAAGTAGGCATTTTTAAACTGTATTTTTTTTCCACAAAAAGTGATGCAGTGAAGCCATCCAGAAAAAGTTATACGTTTTCGTTCAAACTCGAAGTAGTTAAATCTGTGAAAGAGCATGGCAACCGAGCTGCGGTCCGTAATTGTGGAGTAAACGAAAAACAAGTTCGTGAATGGCGAAAACAGGAAGAAACGCTTCGCGTTTTAACAAAAATCTATGCGAGCAAAGCGAGAAAATAAGGCTCGCTAGCTAGAAATGCCGTGGAAACCTGGATTCCAGAACAACAAGCTGCTTGTAGAGGAATCAACCCCGTTCAAATTCGTCTCAAAGCACAGACGCTTGCGAAAGAGACGGCTTCAGCGA
>JBAHVQ010218431.1:0-11322 GCA_036872915.1 Nanipora kamurai
TCAACGTTTTGGGTGATACGTTTGCCGCTGCGATCGTTGAGCACTTCTCCAGCGAGGATTTGAAGGGGCCTGGGAGGCAGATAGAAATGGAATCAGACAACAAAGATGGATTTGAAGGCAACGAAATCGAATAAAAACAGGATGCAATTGAAAGCATTTTACAACGGCGTACAGTTGAGGGGAACTTTTGTGTTGCTATTTATCGTTAGGTAGCGTTTTGCTTAACATATGTGGTATTTTCAATGTTGGAGTTTTATGTATTTGTTGATAATGATTAAAACATAGAATATCATGGTAACCAGCATCAATTTACCTGAAACAAAACAATCACCAGGAGTCTCATGAATATGATACCATATTTGTGAAGAATGTTACTAAAACTGCTCCAGAATTCTAGATTATGCACAGGTCCAGAATTATTAGCTTAAAGCTAGCAAAGAACCAAACCTTTTTATTTAGATAATATGCACACTTGTTAATTTGTTAGCCCGATACTTCTATTGTTTACGCTCAACTGCTTTATTGGTGGTGGTGAGAATTTCTAATTAGCATCATAACGTCTCAACATCTCAGCATGTAAATAGGGATTACCGGTAGTGTTTCCTAATTCCGTCTCAATGATGTCATCACACCTCCTGTATATAGACTCTGGCATGTTTTTGTAATATCATTCTGTCTGAGGATGACTTCGAAATGAAGTCGAAATATCACAGCTTCAACAATATTTTTGTCTTGTATTGACTCATATCTCGAGTTTTCAAGATTTTTATTTTATACTTTTTAAAGTCGGCTGGTCATGGTTTTTTAATCTTGCTCTAACTCACCTAATTTGTTGATTTGTCATGGTAGACGATGGTTTGTCTAACTTTGCTTTGCACGTATATAATATATACCTATGCTGATATATATGTATATTGATTACTTATTAACCGAGTGTGAAGTCTGCATGGGAAAGTATTTAACCGAGGATTTCGTAAAGACTGAGCGACAAAGGAGCGAGATGCGTCAATTCCGACGACAAATACTTTCCCGTACAGAGTTAATAAGGAATTTATAGTATGGCCGGAAAATGTATAAATCGGACAAGGAACTCACAATTCGCACCTCAAACTGATAGCCGGTCTGTACGAAAAACTTATTGCACAGTTAGGCAGCCAATCAGCGTACGTCATTTTGCGTACTAACCGAAAAACGAACGTTGCCCTATAATAAATATATATGGCTATATATGAGACGAGCACGTGAAGATACCAAAGCTGTTTTCAGAAACTTGCATGGTCACCTGTTATGTATACATAGCGAAGGTAATGTCATTGAGGTGAAGGGTTGATTAGAGGAATATTGGGCGGAGATTTACTCGGTAGCGAGTTCGATTTTCCGGTGGAGACGCACAGCTGGTCCCAGTTGGGTGTTAAAATGCCTAATCTAGACACTCTAAAGTTTACGTTCACTAAAAAGAATACAAAAATGTCATCCATCGGATTTTCAACCTGAAATTCGAAAAAGAATACAAAAATCTTAGCTCATATGGCTTTATTGACGTAAATCTAAATCACAAGATGAGGGGAGTTTGACCGGGAGGAATTAATGAGTATTTCTCTGCATTTTTTTATTTGCACAGTTCCGAACTATATTTCTTCCAAATTTTAGTATTAACATTCCGATGTGATTTACATTCCTAACTTCAAATTATCGTTTTCGAGGAGGTCAGCATTACAGTAACTGGTAAGTATATTTCCATAAATAATGCACACTTCTTTAGGTCTTTCTTCCTAAGACGTTATCATAAACAGTATTTACTCCACAAATAACCGAGCGGCGTTCACCTAAGGTTAACCGGGTATTTTACGAGGGTTTGACCGGAATCGAACTAACCCAACTTTAATGGTGGTGGTACCTGAGTTAATTTAATGCCAAGCGAACTGAAGGTATAACTTACCTTGGGCGAATCTTAGCTTGAAGTTAAAATGCTAAGGCACAGAATTTGCTGCTCAGCATTTAATTCGCTCCAGAAACAAAACTCAACTGTCAAGAATAACATGGCAGCAATTTAGTATTTAACCTTTTATTCTCGTTCACAATCTGTACGTGCTTGGTTATGTCACAGATAACTCCAGCGTACTTCAAGCGTTCACCGATGAGTTTTTACACTCACTTTTGGGACTGGAAATCCTAAACGTAAGATAGACATCAGAGTCCAGCTCAATATTTTTGAGTGCAAAGCCATGATGAAAACGAACAATGATATAAAAATGGATATAAAACAGCACAAAAAGTTGAAAGGTTGGTAGACTGCCGAATTTATGATAAAAAATTCTAACGTCTCTAGCTATGGCCTTTCCGTCAGAGAGTGAAACGAGTTCTGGCCAGAGCTCGAAAAGTTAAGATTCTTTATCACAAATTTGGCAGTCTACCAAACACAAAACAGATCAGTTTTGTGACAAGGATTACAATTTTACTGAACTTTTATCCATTTACAAGTGACAACAAATAACATGTGAGCACAGCGGCTTAGCGTGGGTCTTGTCTTTGAAGAGCGAGGGGCAAACTCTGAAACGTTTTTCATCTGGGCGGTCCAAAAATATGCTCCTCATTACGTGTTTTTTCCTTTCCATTTTGTGGCCTATTCGGATAGATTTCTTTCTTTGATAAGCCGATAGAGTGGGCAACTTAAGCGGCATCAACAATTTTGGTCTAAGCTTCAGTATGCACTGGGTTCCTGAACTTTCAGCGCACTCACGGATCAAGGAACAGAAGGAAATCTGATAGGTCATAGCACAGGTGAATGCAAATGCAGGGACTGCTTCTTTGGTTGGCACCTATACAAAGATTTTACGGTGGGACTACGATATAAGCACTGGGCAATGGATAGACTTGAAAAAATAAAGACGGCCCTTAAAGACAACCGCTTACACTTGGGAGTTCTTGTCGGAGCAATTCTTGGTTGTATTATTGGTATCTCGAGCCATGATGCTGTGCAGTCATCGGACAATCCTTCGCCCAAACGACTGGCCATGTACATCAGGTTCTCAGAAGGACTTTTTATCCAAATGTTGAAGATAATCGTTATTCCATTAGTAACTTCCAGCATCATCGTGGCTTTGACTGATATCGATATTTCGTCTACTGGACTTTTGGGGAAAAGGACGATTATTTATTACCTAACTACAACTGTTTTGTCAACAACACTTGGCTTAATATTAGCCATTATCGTCAAACCTGGAAGCGGAGTGAATGAGAAGAATGAACCTTCGACAGACATTGATCGGAATTCGGTGGACTCATTCCTAGATCTACTCGGGTTGTAACCAGGCAGGATATTTGATCATGTTGAATATAATTCGTTTAAAAGCAGAACGTAGTTTCACGGCCGTAAATGTTCTCCTGCTTACGCAAATTTTGGCTTTTTATGAAAACTTTTTCACGCTCAATATTCTTTGTTGATGTTGAGTGACTACCTCCCGAGTCAATATAATTACAGTTTAAAATCCTCTTACGCAAATATTCTTGGCAAATAATAGTGAAGGCAAAATTATATATGTGTGGCCTCACTCTATTTCAAATGGCTCTGTATGCCCAGGTAATCCTCTAGTTATTATTACGAGTTTTCGTTCATTGGCGTTTCAGGGTCATCAGCTCTTCGCACGTTGACCTGGGTGCTAACACAACTTGTACTTCGCAATTGTTTAAGCCAATCGTCGGCAGGTATGTCGGTAATAATACCACTGTAGTCTGTTTTATTGTACCTGCAGGCCAGTCATTCTTCTGTTTTGGCGATTACAATACATGTATTGCAAATACACACACTCACTGCCCTATTGAAAGAGACGCGATGCATCTTATTCACGCTTCCGATGACCAGGTAGTGTGCGCATGTCAACGGCCACAACTGACCAGATTAAGTCGCGTTGGCTTCAGTCGGGTAGATTTAACTTGTTGGATCGGGCGGATTACCATTTAGTGACGGTCGTGTCGTGTGAGAAGGATAAAGTCTATGACAATCCAATTTTAGTAAATTCAGACTATCGTACAGTACGCATTATACATGTGACCTTCAAGAGGAAATACTGCTGACTTCAAAAATGGCGTCATATTGTACAATAACGATGTTGAGTTGTTCAGTGCACCGTGGTCAGTCGTACGACTAAAAGTGTTCACGACGATCAAAAACTGAATCTCGACGGTCGAGTGGCGTTGGATCGCGCTCAATCGGGCAAGGTGCGCTGGCTTAAAATAGACTTGGGTTAAGTCTTGCTTAATAATGTGGAATTCTTTACTTTAAAATTTAGTTAACTTTTGATCATATTGTAAATAGTATTTTAGTGGTAAATCATTAATTTTACTTGTAAATATTTTAGTTTAAGATTTATACTAATCAAACTAGCATTTGGTAGTCGGGTTTTTTGATAATTTCTTTGTATTTATAAGTTACCCCACAGCCCATGAAAAACACTCCTCTCACCGATGGATGCGGATACCATGTTTAAATAAACGAATAAGTAAATAAATGAATGGTAGACAATAAATAGCCTCAGTTCAGTGTTCTATGATTGTATTGAAATTTCTAAAATACGTATTTCCTAGGAATCTTTGTCCTGAAAACCTGGTAGAAGCCTTCATCAGCTCGGTAAGACTAAACTTTGGATTTTATTACCTTCTAATTTAACAGTGATTAAACAAGACTAATGACTGTAGTTGTTAGCGGTTAGCATGCGTTTGTCAATCTTTCCTGATTATTAAGCATTCATACTTCGACCAATTAATATGTAAGATCAAATCCTGGATGGGCTGTCTTTTGGCTGCTCAAAACGCTTCATTCTTTTATATTTCTGTAGGGACAAATGTTCTCGTATGGGCTGTGAAACGTAGACCCTTTTTATACTCGTAGCCATCCTCTCTTATTACGTCGTTTAGAATACTGTCCTGAAAGATTATTGAACTTTTTTCATGTTCGAATTAGTCTACATTCCCTGTTGCAGCCGATCATTTACCCTCTGTTCTTATATAATTCCCTAATCAAGTTTGAGTCCATAATATAAGTTTATGCCGTAAACATAAGGTTTATACAGATTACCAAGAAAAGGTAGAAAACTACAACTATGAGACAAGAAACATCAGCCCTTCTAAAATATCGGCTGGTGCAATGGCAAAGTTTATCAAGAACAACCAAGTAGTCACGTGGCTTTCAAACGATGGACACGTCTCCTTCATCAGAAAGGATATAACTCGTGATTTTGGTGGAGTAGCGAATGGTGGTGGGAGCAATAGGATTGGCTTAATTTCATTCTCTTTTGCTTTTGGTCTCGTTCTGAACATCATTAAAGAAGACGGGAAGCCGTTGGCTAGGGTTTTCCAATTTTTATGGAGTGCTAGTATAAAACTGGTGGAAATAATAATGTGGCAAGCGAAAAGAGATTAACTTTTTTTTTTAACTATTTGCACATTTCTCTTATCTGATTACTTTCTCCTATCCTTCTGCAAATCTTTTTTTATTCTTTCTCTATGCTTTCTATCATCCTTTCTTCCATGCTTTATTCCTTTCGTTAGCTCTTTCTCTCTCTTTCATTCTTTCTTTATTTTCTTTCTCTCAGTTCTTTCATTCATTCTTTGTTCTTTCTTTCTTTCTTCCAATCTCCTTACTTTTCTCCCTCGGCACCAGCCTTCCTCCCACTCTACCGTCCTCTTTCGCAATCTCCCTCCATTCCTCCCCGCCTCCCTCCATTCCTCCCCGCTTCCCTCCATTCCTGCCCGCTTCCCTCCAATCCTCCCGCTTCCCTCCATTCCTCCCCGCCTAACTCCCTTCCTTCCTTCTCATTCTTAATTATGCTGCTCATCGCTTCCATTCTTCTATATTCTTACTTATTCGACCAATTGCATTCTGTTACTTTATCGTTCTCCCAGGCCTGCCCCAATTGGAATCTGTAGCGTGGTTACTGGGAATATCGTCGAAACGGAAGACATAAGTTTATTGTTTCGTGCTATGGGTCTTTCTGTGTTGACGAATATGCTGGGCCACCTTGCGCAGGTTTGGGCATTTTACCCTGGTTTATACCTAATATTTGTGCGAAGCAATCCTCTCAGACACCTTCAAAGTATTCTTCCAGCTGTGCTAACAGCCTTTGGAACTTCATCAAGGTACGAAAAGGAGCAAGAGACTATAACAGTACCGAACTGCTATCTATAACACCTGACTGAAGATTCCTGAAATATGACGGCTTGCAGTCCTTCAAGGCATGGCTAGATAGTCTGCTCAGCATTCATATTACGGGTTCGATTACCACTTTGGAGCACAAAGTACATATGTCCCTTCTTTATCACAGTTATACCAGCAAGATTTTCTAAGATTATAATAAGTTTTCTGGAAATGAATTTACTGTAAATTCTAAAAATGTCTTCTTTAATCTACTATAATGCTATACTTAAAACATATTCTGTTACCATTTTCTGCCCAACATTTTAGTGCTGCCATCTTGCTAACAACCATTGAATGTTGTGAATCGAGAGCAAAGATCAACAAACGCGTCACTCGTTTTGTCCTTCCTATTGGGGCCACATGTAACATGGATGGATCAGCAATTTATTTTGCAATAACTGTTCTCTTTATAGAACAGATTGAACCGGATGTTCACCTTGGGGTTGGTGACAGGATACTGAACATGTAGGTAGTCCGTCACCTTCATGAAAAGTGTTTTTAAAAAGAATTATTTCATTTCTTGATGTGCATAATCATTTTGTTACCATTTAATTTATTGTATAATCTTTTATATTCTTTCCTGTGTCTGTCTCGAGCCACTACCTTGCATTCTTTTTCTTTCTTTTTCTTGCCTTTCCATTTTGTTAACTTATTATTACTTATTAATAGTTAATCTATTTTCGCTATTATTTATCTTGACTTTTTTTTACTTCTACTAAATCTTTATGTGTCTACACGGTAGTTTGATATTCTTTTTTTGTTTATTATTTCTTTCCTGATTCGTTTCTTACCTTTTATTCGTATCGTAATATTTCATTTCTCTGTCTCACTTATCTTCGTTTCCCTTCAGATTGATCTGTACGTTTGTTTTAATTGGTGCAGCTGGCATTCGCAGTTCTTGTTTGAGCAATTTGGTCATCATCCTTGAGGCCGTTGGACTTCCAACTGACAAAATTTGTCTAATTTTTGAGGGAGGTTGGCTTCTGTAAGTAACTGAAAATTTTTGAATATATAATCACAAGTTTCGAGATCGAAGATGCCACGGACTGGTTGCCAACAGGTTTTTCAAAATAGAGTATTTTGATCAGAAAGGATTATTTTTTTGCTCCTTTGTTTCACTATTGATAAACTTTTGCAATGTCCTTCAGTCGAAGTTTAAGCCCAGTTCTTCCTGTGCAGAGTTGCACTACACTGAACTCTGCAGCACTATACTGCAATGAATCGTATCTCCCTGATACTGCGAGGAACTGAACTGCTCTACAGTGTTCTCCACTCCCCTTCCGCTGTGTTGCACTACCTAGCACTGCACTACCTTGCACCTCGTCTTGCTATACTGTACTGTCTTGCAGTGTACTGATTTTCACTGTAATGTACTGTCGTCAACAGCACAGTACTGTACTCTACTGTACTTTACTGCTCCACACTGTACTGTAGTCAAATGCACAGTACTGTACTATACTGTACTTTATTGCTCCATACTGTACTGTAGTCAACAGCACAGTACTGTACTATACTGTACTTTACTGCTCCACACTGTACTGTAGTCAACTGCACAGTATTGCACTATACTGTACTTTACTGCTCCGCACTGTGTTGTGTCCAATTGCACTGTACTGCACTTTACTGTACTTTACTGCTCCGCACTGTGTTGTGTCCAATTGCACTGTACTGCACTTTACTGTACTTTACTGCTCCACACTGTACTGTAGTCAACTGCACAGTATTGCACTATACTGTACTTTACTCCTCCGCACTGTGTTGTGTCCAATTGCACTCTACTATTCTTTTACTGTATTACAGAGTAGTATACTGCACCGTACCTATACTTGTACTTGAATTAGAATTAAAAAATGAGCTTGTACGACATACTATGCTGTGTGTAGTAGTACTTCTAGTAATATACTTGTACCTACACCTGTAATTGTATCCTTTGCCTTTAGTTGTACCTGTACCTGTATAATAACTGGATTTGCATCCTTACCTATATCCCCGATTACCCTGAAATCATCGTTTTTATTTTCATGAAGTTATCGCGTGTTTCCACATGTATGCAGGATATGGGGGAATATACGTATAATATGCATGCTCATATTCTCCTTGGCAAACTATTTTTTATAACGTCTACTTAAAACTTTGTTTTGTTAGGGACGGAGCTCGGACTACAGTCAACGTCATGGGGGACACCTATGCCACTGCAATCGTTGGAAAATATTCTTTAGATGATTTGAAAGAAGAACAAAAAGCAAGCGCTGAGTCCCAAAATCAAATGAAAAATACCATGAAGAACGTTGATAGTGAATTTAAAGAAGAGACAGTCTTTTAACACACAACGTGCGATTGTTTAATGTATGAAGTTCGATGTCTCAAAAAACTAAACAAATTTTGCAAAAGAGATGAAGAATTATAACTCAACTGTGGGTCGAAAGCAACAGGCGGACGTTTAGACTGAAAGCGTGATGTTTTAACTTCAAGCATTACTGTACTTAGCTCTTAACAGTTTATTTCCAGTTTCTGCTTCATGCTGTTAGTAAACTGTACTCCACTAATATTTTCTCTGAAGAAACATTGACAATTGCATTCCAAAGTTGGGTGATGTTTGTAGTTATTAAGTAAATTTATTTCCTTCAGAAGTTAAGGTGGCAGGTGACCGTAGTTTATGCAAATAAGCGAAACAAATCATTTTGGCGGGCAAGTACTTGCACGCAGCCTGCCATCTATACAAATGGTGTTTATGTTACATGCTTAGTGAAATAAAGCAGGAATATGGTTTTCTTTCGTACGAACGTAGCGAAGTAGAAGGAAAACATAAATCCATTTCCCTAATAGCTCCGACACCGTTCTCAAACATTGTTAAGTCGTAAAATTTTCCTGTTTTAATCATAGAAATTTTCAACTTGTCCCAAACGGAACTCGGTGAACAGAGCGTAAGTTACAAGTTGTCTGACTTGAACAGTGGCATGTTCGCCGGAGAGCGCAGGGGGGCTTATGCCACCACAAATAAATCTTCTGCCCCCACGTATGCCCCCCCATCTGGAAACTGGTACAACTGAGAATTAAAAAATGACATATTTAAATGCACAATTACAGAATTGAATTCGCTGAAGCCTGTAATTCCACGTCTTTTTCACCAATTTTAATACGGTAATTTAATTAGGGTGGCTCAATTTACCCCGAGTACAACTGTCACCACGAAGTTCTCGCGAGTGTTTCCTAAGAAAGCCGCTGACGGTGTGTATGGCTGGCAGCAGCACGTCCCCCGTCAGCCCCGCAAAAATATAATTTCTGAACACGCCACTGGACTGGAAGTTCTTGAGATCAAACCCAGTGGCGCGACTAGGTTTTTTAGTTTTGGGAGGAAGGAGGAGCTGATTTTATGACTAGGGGAATGAAATTCTTAGCGCGCCCAACCATGTGGAAGGCAAGTTTCTGACTGCGGCACGCTGGCCGCTCTGCCCCCTCTGGTTACGTTATTGATTGAAACTAATGTAATTTAAATCAAGCTCTGGGTGTAATTACGAAGAATACTTCCTGCAGAAAAAGAGCAGGTTTTGAATGAAATTTAATTCTACAGGATTTCGGGAAGTTTTATCAAAAATTTACTAGCTTGTGTATGCAGCTTGGGTTTGCTGTGCATAACCTGCTATCAGGCGGCCTGAGGTACTGTACGTTCATTTAAAATTCAACCGAGAAGTTTGAAAGTTGTCAGAACGGCTTTTACCTTTGGTAATTCGTGTTTTCTTCAGAAGGAAAACTTTGGGAGGCTCGTGGCTAGTAGCTAATCTACAGAACCTTCTTTCTCAATTTGCCATGAATGAAATTGTTGAAAACGTTAAAATGGCTCGTGAATACGCCTTACTTGGTAACTATAACACGTCGTTAGTTTATTTTCAAGGACTTCTTCAACAAATACAGAAATATATTGCTGGCATTATCGACCCACTACGAAAGCAGAAATGGCACGAGGCGAGGATAGATTGCTTATTTCTTTACAGAGACAATCTTCTGGTGTTTCTAAGTGTGAACTTGTGTTATCGCAAACAACCCAGCCAGGTCTAGCTACACAGTATAAATAAGCTCCAAAATTCTACGTTTCTCATTTCTGTCAGCGAAAATGGATGATTTAACCAACCTGGAATCGAATGTTTTTGTCCTTATTCTTTTATCCTACAGAATTTAGCGCTATTGTGAATATACTGAATGTGTTATAGCGTTGTCAAAACGTTCTACCACAATTTGAATAGTATATATAATTTAAAACTGCCTGGATTTCAAATTAATAGCTCAGAATAAAATAAATTCAAGGTCAAGAATTTCTGTGTTACTCAATTTTCCCTTGAAATAGTCTTTGACATTAGAACTTCAGAGGAAATGAAAGCCACTGTTTCAGATCAGATGTAATACTTCAATATTTGATGCTTTTCCACTTGGCATAACTTGCTAACATAGCCTAAGAAGTTGTCTTACTTCAAGTTGAAACTTTGTTTGCAAAAGTATTGTCAGAACTGTCAGTAATAAAATTAGATTCATACGTAGATTACAAAAATTATCGTTTGTTACCCAAAGCTTCGACACTCCCGTCTTCGTTCGGGTGATTCTGTGATTGATCTGAGCACGAGGTTCCTATTTAGAGTAGATTCATTAACCATATCAACCAAAATTCTTGTGCAGATTCCAGCTATGCAGTATCATCTTGGCTTAGAATGTTTTTCTGTTTTTAACTTTTGGTTATTTTTCTAGATCTGACAGGAGTTAGCCCAATAGTGTGAACAGGTGAATGAGATAAACAAGACATTGGCAAACTTTAAGAAGGATCCAATACCAGGACATTTTGGAGCAGCTAGGTTTGAAGAACCCACCAGAGATCCAGGAGTATGGCCACCTGCAACTCCAGTTGAGAGAGAGAAAAGGTAAAATATACAGAAAGATATGTCAGGCTAGTTGCAGGCAAACTGCTGCTGCTAACAAAGAAGTCCTTCACTTAAACATGAAATCTACTGTTATTTTTTTGATAGAAGCGTCAGACCAGCTCCTAGGCCAGTTGGTAAGAGAGAAGATCAGTCAGTGTCCAAGCCATCTAGAAAAGGTAATGTTCGAAGAAGTGGTAGTGATCAAAGACAGCCTGGAAGAGG
>JBAHVQ010218442.1:0-11320 GCA_036872915.1 Nanipora kamurai
GGTAAGGTTTTAGGTTTTATTATTGATCTACTGCATTTCTTTCGAAAGAATTACCCCTTTAACTTTGTCAGGCTCATTCGCACCACCGAAAATCTGTGCACTGCGTGGATAGAATATCTTGGCATTTCCAAGGATCTGGAACGAATACTTTACATACGAAAGGTTCAAGAAACTGTCGAATTTCTGATCATGAAACTGAAGTTTTGAGCGAAAGGCCTTCGCTTGAAACGGCAGTTTCATTGTCTCAAAAATTTCGACAGTTTCTTGACCCTTCTTGCTTTATACTGCCTCCGCAACACTCTACTTTAAATTTTATATCATTTTTTGCCTCACAAACCTTTCGCTTCTTCCACTATATGGGTCAATATGAAATAATTGGAGTTTCTCACTGGCCGAGTTTACGAAATAAGTGAGAAGTGTATTTCACACACTTGGGGCCTTGGCTAGGCGGGGATATTCGGTCTCGTGTCAGGTATCCAGCATCTTTTTGGTTTTTCCACCCTTGGGCGAGCAATGTCAAGTTAGTAGCACCGGTTGGTTAATTTTACTATGTTGTGTTATGTTAAAGATGAGTTACTGTGAGTCAGGTCAACGATGCCACTATAATGTGTTGGCACTGCACTGCTTTTCGATGGCTGACCAAAATGACAAACCATTGTGTGAGAAATGTCTTTGCTGTGGTCAACAATTTATTCTGCAATATGTTTCAGTAAATAACCAAGATCTGTATGTCATGAAAGGTGTTATCGTGCATGTAATCCAAGGTTTCACGAGCTATCTAATGGATAAAGCAGGCTTACTTTGAAAAGTAAACAGCTTCTTCATCGATAAACTCTTTGTTACCGCAAGAAGTAATATTTTAAACATTCAAAATAAATTCGACGAATTTAGGCAAAGTGCGAGGCGATTTTCGCAAAAGTAACTGCCGGAGTTTTGTCTGTTGCCGGTTTTTAACGAAAGTTTTGAGTTCTTTTTATCCTTTTTCACCTAAATTTAGGTACGTGAACTAGAAGGAAAGGTTGAATCGCCTGATCGGGGTGGTCTTGGGAAACCTATGAACGAACGCTTGGAAGAAGATCGGAATATTTTCGATCAATATCTCCAACCCACTCCCTCGAGAACTGATGCTGACGCCAATCATTTTAACTTCGATGACAGTGATCTTGAAGAACGGATGAGGAGGCCAGGTGCGGTAGTATGTTTTACAACAGAACAAAGCAGTACGTCATGGGACGGAGTAAAGTACAGTACAGTACTGGATGGGACGGGACGGGTCGGGAAGGATAGAACACCACAAATTATACGAAAGTGTACTACCGTATTACGATGTGTAGGAGTACGATACGTCACGCTGTAGTGTAGCAAGGTATCTTAAGGCTTGTTTCCATATAATCGCGCAAGATCGCCGACAATCGCTTGCGATCGTCGGCGATCCTGCGCGATTATATGGAAACAATCCTTTAAATGACAATTCTAAAACTCAATAATAATTCGTGAGGAAAATTCAGAAGAAATTAATCTTAATCGGTGCGTGTAAATATGATGCAGAACTGTAATAAAACATAAGTTCTGTATCACGTTTACAGACACTGTGGCTGCGTTATAGTCACCTTTTTTCTTGGTAAAACTAATTCGTTTTCACTTGTTCTATCTCTTAGAAACTTTTTACAGTCTTCGAAAGATACCTTAGAGGAATACCTTAAACGGTCACATATTTCGTAAATAGTTCATGCAAAGTATAGGAAGGTAGTGCAGTGCAACAAAGTATGGTGCAATAAATTGCGATATAGTACAGTACAAAATATTGCATTGTATTGATGAACTGCCAGCAAGACCAAAAATAGTGCTATTTATTTACATTGTATTTGGTAGTACTTTTGAATGGAAGAAGAATAGCATTCTGACTTAGTATCTCATCTTGTTCCAAAGATATTCAGTTTTTTAACATGTAAATTAGTTGCCGTGACATCATCTACTAATACGAACTGGAAAAAAATCGCAAGATGGGAATATATATTCGACAATTACTGTACATATTGCAGTGCACCATTCCTATTAGCATATTTTTGGAAACTTCCAGTACTTTATCACGGATAGTTCGGGGGATATTTGTTCGTTTGGGAATTTGCGTGAGTGGATGATGTCATGAGATATCTAATTTGCATATTTCTAAAACCTGAATATATATGGAACAAGATGAGATATTGACTAAGCAAGAATGCTATTGTTACTTCGAGACTGCTTCTAAATAAAATCAAAATTGGGATGGTGAATTTTTGCATCTTATTGGCCCTTTAAGAAACGATCCATCGTGGTACGAAACAGATTTCATCATAATCTCAATCTGGTTATAATTATCAGGAAGGACTACTGATTTGAGCGATGTTGTACCGTGGACTGGTGTGCTGGATCACACAATGCAGCTTGACAAGCGAGACGTCGGAGCGAACATGGGACGACGAAGACCTTCTCGTGAGCACCTCCAAAACTTAGGCAGGGATTTAGATCCGGATCAGGAAGCCGAGGTATTGACATACATTGTATTAATGAACGCGTTAAGATGTCTAACTGTGGTTAATGATATGACTTACCAGAGGAGGATCCAGACTAGTTCAACTAGTTTCTGGAAACTAGTCACATATTTAGGAAATATGTGCAAACTAGTAAATACTAAGTCCCAAAATCTTACTCTTGATATTCCTTTTAAACAAGTTCCTAGATTTTTCTTTCTCCAATTTTCCAAATCTGCCCTCGATTTCCGTACCTCAAATTTCGTCGCCAAAGTAGCACAAAAGGCGGATATTTTCGGGTGCACTCCACTCGTATGGAATTTACTTGTTTTCATGGGAAACGACTCGGTTCGTGTGAAAACTAGATAAAAACCCCACTTGATTGGCCAGATTTAACTAGGCAATTAGAGTGAACTACAAAGTTGTCTGCATAGACTACAAAGAACTATAAAGAAGTCAAAGTTGGCTACAATTGGCTAATCAGCTTTAATCTAATTAGATCAAGAAGGCAGCTTTGCAATAAAGCGATTCTTGGGGTGACAGTTCTTGTGGTCGTGTCGCGTAATTTTCACCATTGTTCAACGTAAGAATACAAGTTTACGTTGAGTTAGCGTTAGAATCTCTAAGAATATAGATACCGTTAGTTACCAATTGTTCATTGGTCTGGGTAATTGCAGTATTTAGATAGTCACTATGATTAATGTTTGGAGTTTTGCATGATGATCAGAGGTGTCAAATTACTTTAGCTGTAATACTGGACCCCAGTTGATGTGCAAAATTCACGAGGGGGGAGGAAACTAGTCACAAAATAAGCTGTATCCAGCCCTGCTTATTTCGTGTAGATAATGAATAAAACCGTGGAGGATTTGGTGGAAAAAGTTCGCGAGTATGCTGAAGAGGATCCGAAGTCAGATGAGAAGCCCCGAAGACCTTTGACGGGTTATTACGCCAACCCACCGGACATGAAGGGGGATATGGTGGGCTGGTCCCTCCATAAGACAGTGAACGATCGTGAGCGACCAATGAAGGACGCGCTAGAGGAGCGCACCAGTTTCCCAAGAATTACGGGATACAATGACGGAGCGTTGGAAGAGAAGTCGAAGTCCTTGGAAAATCTGAGTGTACCAGACGAGAAACCATTGTCGCGATCGCAGGATGCGTTAGTACAGGTAAGATTGCAATGCGTGAGATTTAGCCAATAAGCCATTAAAAAATGAATTAAGAAATAGTATGGTTACCGCTCTCGTTTAGCGAGATGCCGACAATGTTCGGTTAAATACGAAACAACGAAACAAATTGCAACAAACATACTTCCAATAACTGAAATTTGTTTTCTCCCCCTAGCATCCCGTGAGCGGGCAGTCTTCAGGTGACATGTCCCAGGTTTCTTCGCTGCCTTACCTACCTCCAGCGATGCCTCTTCTGGACGACGACGTGACGTCACCTGTGGAAAATGCCGGTAGGAATCGTGGTAAGTCTTTTTTTTTTCCCATCAGCTTTTCCAATAGGAATTATTGGAAATTTGCTTGGAGAGGTGCTGGGGCCCCGCCGCGGTCAGTTGTGTACTGAATGATGACGCTTGGAATTGAGAATAAATAGCAACATGCAGGTAATCGTAGTTCAGCGAAAGAGTTTTTTTATTGCAAGTTGTTTTCAACTATTTGACTTACCATTTGTATTATTTTAGCTTATTTTAAAACAGCATTAAAAAAAGCAACTAAATTTCATTTTTCTGTTTCTCCGTTCAAACTTTCCCAATTTTCCAGTAAATATCAATTGGAAATCACGTTCGTTTTCTCTTCGGCTACAAAATATTTGTCTCACAGCATTACATGCCGGTAAAGCCGACGATGTTTCATTTTTTTACGTTGTGTGATTAATGACAAAGGTTTGGTATTTGATTCGGTAAATGGCAGTGGCCTGGTTTTATTATTCGTCTTGGTTCTTAAAAATTTTAATCTTTAGTTGTCTGTGACTCGGGTTTTCTTATCTTCATTTTCTTTACTAACTCAGGAAACGGTGTCATGAACCTTTTTTTCTTCTTCTCTTTCACCTTTACCTTAAAGCTGTATCACCAACTAGTTCGGCCGGAGATATGGTAAGTGAAGACAGCTCACTTGGAGCAGCTAGTCTGGGTTCTTTGCCAGACGACAACAGTAAACCAGTTGTGGCCGAGTGGAAAAATAGACCTTTGGTCGAATGGGATACTCAGCAGGTTTGTGCTGTTCGTAATATAGTGATACCAACAGTCACAGTGATAATTCAATAGCATTGAGTCAAGTTTGTCTATGTTTGATATGGAGGAAAAATCGAGAAGACGCAGTAGTTTTAGTAATCACTCGTTATCTTAAAATAATCAGAAAAATATACAGTGTTCGTCGTTGCCCGTGTAAAAGCTTAGGCCATTATTTGAAAGGCAAGAACTACGGATATTCAAGGAATATTTGGCATTGACACTCACTAACGTGAAATGATGTTTTATATAATGTTTTATATAATATATAAAACATCATTTCATGTTGGTGAGCGTCAATGCGAAATATTCCTTGAATATACCCTTCACTTCACCGACATTACCATCTAGATATGAATATATATATATATATATATATACAGAATTCGTGAACACACTCTCGGCAACGGGCGTCGTACCTCAGTTGGCAGAGCACTGCAGTAGATTCGCAGGAGCGCGGGTTCGATTCCCAGCCGGAGGCCCTAGAGTTGCAATTTTTCGCAACTGGTCCCGGTTGGGTCTCAAAATGTACTATTCTGACACTCGAAAATTTCCTTCACCAAATATAAAACATCATTTCAATAGGTACGGATACACGGATTTTTAAACATTCAAACTGCTTCACTCGTCAGGTATTGCAATACAGCATTAGCCAACATTGCTAGAAAAACATCATTGCCGGAACAAAAAACATTACTGGAAAAACGTTACCGTAACAAAAAACGAATACGTGGGCTACAGCTCGTTTTTACCAGGTGATGCTTAACAATAAGTAATAATGATAACAAATTCAACGAAAATATGTTAAACATATTTTACTTCTCCCTGTGTACCCAATGGTATGTTTAGGTACTGTGATTCGTCGGGTCGTTTTCTGATTTAGGTGCATGGTATTTAATAAAAAGCAAGTAAATTTGTGCCTACGGACCGTTCTGCTTACTACTTCTCAATGTAACATGCAGCCGAGTTTGAAATCAGCCCGATTAACCGCATACATAATTTTAGTGTACTGTGATAGCCAATTTGTCCAGTGATAAAGTGAAACTGTCTATTGATAAACAGTAAAAATTTGTAGTGATAAAATTTTTTGTGATAAATTCTCAATTAATAAAACCCAATAAAACTTTTGAAATCAATAGATTTGAATAATTTGATTTACATCATTCACGTTAATATGAGTCCTATCGGGCTTGGAGGGCTTAAAAATGTTGCTAACGACCATTAGTTTGAGTCGTTGACATATCAGTTCTAGACTAGTTTCTATTTTTCTGTGAAAAAAAACCTTTTTCGGTTGAAAAAATTCTTGTCATGGATTGCTTTTAGAGGGCTGGCGTGGTCGTTGGATCAAACTGTGAAATAATAAGAATGTCTTAAAATTAGGAATGATTAACCGCAGGGTGTAAACGTGCCTGAAGTGTTCACAATGCAAGTTTGGCGGCTAGTTATGAAATATGACCATAGAATGCGAGCAGCGATTGTATTTTCAAGTGTAGGGAAATGCTTTTATTCTCTTAATTTGGGCCGCGGAGAAGCATTAGTCTAACGGACCTTACTTTATACATGATATAAAAGTAGATTGCTGCGTAGACAGTTTTCAGCGGTGTGCATTGGTGGGTTTCAACCGATCTCCTGATACTAGGACAACAACACCACGGCGGCCATGTTGGTTGGTAGGTGCCTACTGCAACCCAGCAGTAAGACCAAAAGGGGTAGGAAAGTACCGAAACATTTTTCGAGCAAGGGCGCTTTTTCAGTTAGTAAACGTGTTCTTGTGATACGCTTCTATCGTTTACAAATATCTTGATGTATAACGTTTAAACTTTCTAGTAAATAAAGCGTAGCTGTTTTCTAAATTCTAGGTGAGTTGTTGGTTGATGTCTATTGAACTCGAAGAATACTCGAATGCATTTTCCAAGAAAGATATTGACGGTAAAGAACTGATATCCCTGGACAGCAGTAAAATGAAGGTAACATAAGCTGACTTCCTAGTGAGCCTTTTGCGCAATGCATCACCTGGTACAAAATAAATCAACCAGTGCTCGAAATTAACTTTTGCGTGTGGTCTTCCACGGGACTAGCAGGCTGAAAATTTACCCGTCCCAGGAGCAAAGTCACTGCTAACTTTGAGACTACGAGACGCCCTATTGCATCCCACTATGCATTTCATGACAAATGGGACCCAGGCTTTTACCACCCAGCGCCTAGCGTTTTTTGCATTCGTTTTCGAAACTTCCTTCACCGGAATTTCTTCGAATAATTTGGCACTTTTAGTACTTTCTAGTGAGATGAAACCATAATAGTGTCATGAGAAGAGGTACGTTTACTCGGCATTAACTCGTTCAGAGGACGGGCGGGGGAAAAAGCCACTCGTTTTTGGTGATTTTTACTCGTTTTAGACGAGTGGACGACCGCTAATTTCAAGGCTGCAACACGCAGCATGGCAAAGGAATGTAAACATGATGGAAAACAAAAGAATCCCCTTTAACAACTCGAATAGCAGGCCCTTTACAGCAATGTATCACACTGTCCTCGTGGCCATTTCCCACATGCGTAGTACTTGATGCAAATGTCAAAAACTCATTAATATTTCATTAAGAAAATACAAAGGAAAATCATAACCGTATGGTATTTTTATATGTGATAAAGACACGCTCGTTTTTCTTGTCGAATTTTCTCTGCTTAGAAAACATTAATTTTCAAACTTTCTTCGCGAATTAGCGTGTTGAGGGGTTCGTTTCTGAAGCCATCAAAAAACTCGTAGTAAGTGTTTTATCAGATCAAAAACGCTCGGCTGTTCTCTCGTGTTTTATATCCGATAAAACACTTCTAAAGTCTCAAGTTGCTCATCGTGTTTGACTGGTGTATTTTAAGGCTCTTGGGGTGCAACAGAAACACCAAAAAACGTTGAAGAAAAGAATCAAAGAACTCAAATCTGAGATGGAAAAGCAAGAGAAGCGAGGGAAACGCAGAAAAGGCTCAACGAAGGGAAAGAAAGGTCCCTTCTGGAAAGGGAAGTATAACGTTTCTCAACAGTGAACCTGGAATGCTAGGATAACGCTTCCTAAAATACTTTTTGCCTGATATCATCCCGAGTACAAAGACAGAACACGATTCCTGTATAATTAAATGTGAATTTTGTTTTTTTAAATCCTCACGGTAATGACAGATATGTAGGCATCTGTGATCTGCATCATGGGAAAATATTAACACTCGAATTCCTTAGATCTACAGTGGAACCCCTATAACTGGAAATGGTGTATCAGAAAGCCACTTAATGGCAATTTATACGAAAAATGGCCAAGTACCCCATTTACCATTTGAAAGCAATCGGGCTAAAATCATTACTTAGTAAGATTTTGTGATTTAACCCTTGTTTGAAAACTTAATGCTACATAGGTTGCCAGCACAGACTTTTTATTATATCTTCAATGAATCATTCAAAGTGAACCCCTTCTTGGTGGAAGAAATTTAAATATAGTTAGGTGCAAATTTTTTGTCTTCTCCCTTGATGAATTCTGTCCCACATGTACCCGGGGAATGAATTTTATTCGAACCATTTTCAATTTAAAATCAACGGTTTTTAATATACCCTTGGTTTTATTTAAACTGGTTCGGAGCGTCTTTCACTGAAAATGTTGTTATCAGATTTTTGGCTCTCCGCAGTTTCTGACAAATCGAGGGCACTCCGTAAGCACTTGATTGTCAGTGAAATATGATTATAATTGCATAATTTTTGTGAAACAGGATTGCTTTCGTAGATAAATACTTTTTAATTCTTCTAGAGCTTAGAGACAAAATAGGAGTTGAATAAGATCGACTGAGGATGAACAGTGTCGTTTGTAAATGTGTGCACAGGATTTAGCAAGGTCTGTCGATGAATTTTGTAGATGTGTAATGAACTTTCGATTCGACACGTGAGTTTTACTTGCACAGTGACTCGAACCTCGTGGAATGAATGTGATTAATTGCGGCTTCAGAAATGTTCAAGCGATGTATAAATTATGAAGCGTGATATGAGCTATCGCTTGCGGATTTTTTTTTAAATGCGTAGAATTCTGTCTGTAATTAGAGAATGTTTTTAAAAACTAACCGAATATTTAATCTACACTTGTTGTCACACGAACTGAAACAACCGACAGTGTAACTTTTTATGAACTGTTGTACTGCAGCTAATGGAAAATGAGTTTTAAATGAAATAAGTAATTGGAATTTTGTGTAAACGTAATCATGGAAGTCAGTGGAAGGTATATCTTAATAAAAATTTCTAACACAACCTGTTTATTTCGTAATTTCTCATTACATTTCATTCATTTTAGACCTTCATTCTAAAACCTATCTCCTTAACTCCTTCACTGCCACGGGGGACTTATAAGGGACCTTAAGACTTACGGTTTCAACTTGCAACGAGCACATCCTCTAAACAAAATAATTTTTTTATGCAGACAAATAGAATTAATAATTTTAAATCTGCAGAGTATTCTCAACACCGTCGTCGCTCTTTATACAACGCCAATCAGACCATTTTAACGTCTCCATGACGACGTCAGGTCGCGAAGGAGACTTAAAACCGTTGTTTCATTGTTTACATCACAACATCTTCAGAGCATTTAAACTGATTTTACAAAAGTTATACTATATATACTTACAATGATACTAGTTTTAAATTACACAAAACGGTTACAAAATTTAAAATTCAAACGAACAAATTAAAATTAACATTAACAAATTAAAATTCGTTTGAATTTTAAATTTTGTAACCGTTTTGTGTAATTTAAAACTGGTATCATTGTAAGTATATATAGTATAACTTTTGTAAAATCAGTTTAAATGCTCTGAAGATGTTGTGATGTGAACAACGAAACGTCAGCAAATAAATGTTATTCTTTTTATTATGTCTTTTTTTAAAATCGCTTGCTGGGCCCTTAAATTTATTTTTAAATTACGCTTTCCGCCTGGTGTATCTATCTCTACTGATTTAAAACCGTTGCTTAAGATTGGATTTAACCTGCGACTACAGTCGTTTTAGGAGAACTGGAGCGCTTGAGAAGTCATCAAACGAGCCACAAGTATCATCAATCACGGTGGTCAATTAACTGTGGTTTCTTTAAATGCTGAAATTTTCAACGACATGGTCGTTGAAGTTGATTTCATAGATCTTAAGATCCCTATTATTTTACTCTGACTGACGCCAGACGATTTTACTCGTCAATAGCAGAGATGTGGTAGTGAAGGAGTTAAGCTTATACGTGGAAAGAGTATTGAGTGTCAGCGAGAAACTGACTAACTGGTGACTTAGTAATGCTTGGTGAGACACTCTAACGGTCCGACCAATGAGATATTAGAACTCTGATCGAGAGCCAACCATTGGTGTACCAGTGTGCCCTGCTTCTCTTGTGTGACAAATGCTCGGGACGGGTGACTTAAAATTACTCTCATTCTGTTTGCAAAGATTTTTCGACAATTCAGCGAAAATTTGTCTCTTGCTATAGGCGAATGTTTGCTGACGCCGTTGGTTCCACTTTGCGTATTAAACATAATTTTAAACTTGACCAAGAAACCAACGGAAGCGGAACCACGAGCTTCAAATTACGGTAGCTTTCATAGCAAGTGAAAATTCTAATCCAGCTTCGTGGCTTACTGGAGAAATTTTTTCTGTCGAGCGTATTCACTTGACATCATTACCGCCACACTGATGTTGTTTAACACCAATAATTTTGACCATCTTTTTTTGGAGTGCACTGATCCGGCCGGTCTGTAGTTTGTTTGAGAGTGAGTACATGGTGTAGATGGACCATTCTCATTTATACCTTTGTGGTAATCGTCCATTTTAACAATTGATTTGGTCTTAATTTACCGACAGTTTTACCAACCTAGTAATGGAAAAACATGACACAACGTTACAGGATTGTACCAGTCTGTGTGTATCAGAGTATGAAGTTAAAGTATAAGACACGGTGCTACGTTTTTTCCGGTTTTTTTATTCTGCTAATTTGTCAATTAAATTTTCGTATAACGTGACTAAAGAAGTCTGTTACCGCGTTGGGTTTCTACCTGAAACGCTTTTTAGGTTGTAATTTTAATTGTCCTCAACTTACTAACTGCTAGTTTGACTAATCACAGTGTCTGAACATAACATCACAAACGGTTTTTTCGTTTGCAAAATAGATAACCTACAATAAAGTGTACACCATGGTGTATACTGGTCTTCTGTATTAACTCAATCTTTTAATGCGTATTTTAACGTTCAAAGGCTCTGATTTACGTCGATAACTTTGTTTGACCTTCAAGCCACAATTCACGAAGTCAATCAAATGTCCAATCATCTTTCTTTTTGTGTCCCAGTATCATGTCGGTCAATAACCTAGATCGAGTTTATAAAGCAAAACTGAAATTAATCGACTGATCACCGTCGAAAGCAGGATCTGCTGCTGATGCCACACCTACTGCTTCTACTGCTGCTGATGATCCTACTGCTGTTGCTCCTACTACTGTTGCTCCTACTACTGTTGCTCCTACTACTGTTGCTCCTACTACTGTTGCTCCTACTGCTGTTGCTCCTACTGCTGTTGCTCCTACT
>JBAHVQ010218474.1:0-20795 GCA_036872915.1 Nanipora kamurai
ATAGTATATCGATTATCACCATGCAAAACTTTAAGGGATTGATCAGAGAAACGATTGAATTTAAAACTTCTTGTTCGCAAGCAATTTTTAATTCAATAGATCACTTCGGACTTCGAAGTAGATCAGCTGGAAATGGCTCGCTTTTAAGGGCTAGTTTAATAGCTCATACTATATTAACTGGAGACAAGACGCAACGAGCATCTATTCCAATTCTTTCCAACTCTCGCATAAGCCATACCTTCACATGTATCTCCTTTGTAATTCTTTGGACATTCGCATGTAAATGAATCACCCTGGTTAGTGCATTTTCCACCGTTCTTACACGGAGAAAAATCACAAGGATATTTTTTGGATCCTAATAACAAAACATTGTATAGTTTTTATTTTCTATCTTTTATTGTGAAAAAGACTTGTTTTTCATTCTGCTTTTGGTTAATCATAATGAAAAATCACACAACTGGTTGGTGTTTAGTAAATGTAAGTAAGTCATTCATTTTTTTAATGTGTATTACTTATTTATATTTAAGTATTTCGAACAATCCCAGTTTCCTTACCGCAAACTCCCTCATGTTCAACTGTGATCTTCTCATCCTTTCCATACTCACAGTCAGCCACTTTTAGTACACATTCATTAGGATAAGTTTTGCCATTTGATCCACAAACAGGTTTGTATATTTTTGGACAAGGAATTCGACAGTTCTTTTCGACTATCAAAAATAACACCAAGAGAACATTTCACAAAAAACATCAAAGACTATTATCGAGGCTATATTTTAAGTATTTCGAACAAACCCAGTTTCCTTACCGCAAACTCCCTCATGTTCAACTGTGATTATCTCATTGTAGAAATTAGAAATTAGAAAGGAAGCAAATTTTTAAATGTTGTAAAGTTGAAATAATGCTACCTTACAGCAACAGGTAAATTTTGTGAAGACATTAGATATCTTTTTAGTTAAATCATGCTGAGTTTTGAACTTTAACTAGCTTTTAGCTCGTATCTATGCACTCGCATATACAAAATTGGGAAAATCTTTTGGCAATGAGCGAGGAATCATTTAAGGTTGCCACTCCCTGCACCAAAGACGGTGACAATGAAACCCAGTTAGCTAATCATAAAGTACTTTCTGCTAAAAAGGGGGAAAGAGAAAAGGAACGACATACTTTCTCCAATAAACAACATTTTAAATTACATTGCATGCAATTACTAAGGCTGCTTTATTGATTTACATGGTTAGCGATTAATTTGTTTTGTATCCTTTCATATACAGTCGTGTAAGAAACTCTGTATGGACGTTTTGGAACAAGCTAACAGCATTGAAAATTGATAGATTGGTAGGGAGTCGATGGGCTGGAAGCGAGGATGTTGGGTAGGCAAGATACAACTAATCATTATTTTCTAGGTGCTCTTCACGGATGTAATATAGGCATAATCATGTGTACCAAACTAAACAATTTTTTCTAACGATTTGTGCTCATGTTTACCAACACACTAGTTACAGCATTTCACCAGCGATGAGGTTGCGGGTTCGATCCACTGATATCAGTATCACCAAATTGTGCATCGCCTATGGCCAGCGGTCAGAATTCTGAAACACGCTGCCCCCATCTTACTTCTACAAATCCAATGCTCTTTGCCAGTTTAAAACTTGTCTCCAAACAGACAGTCAGGGACTCAGGCGAGTATGGGCTTTTAAAGGCCGATTTACACGATGCGACTGTCGTATACGATTGTTCATCCTAATGGTTATGATTAACTGACGAATGTGCGTGCGAATTTTAAGAGGTGATCGTGCGCTTAGAGGAGATTAGATAAAATTATAAACAACTGTAATCTTGAGCAGTGAATAAATGGCAAAAGTGTTCGAAATTAAGACTGGTAGTCATACTCATGGATCCAAAAGGCTCAGTACCACGCTGTTTTTCTTTGACAGTTTCCGTTTGTAATCTGTTTGAGAGCGATATTTTGTCTTTTTATCTATCTATTTGAGTGTCTACTTTTGACTTTCTGACTAATTAATGTTATTAATAATAGTGATGTCAGTCGTCGCAACTGATGAGTGTTCATAGTCAAAAGCTATGAAACTAGAATGTAGTCTAACTGTGAACGTTTTAGAAAAAAAATGAAAATCTTAGAATTTTTGTTAAACAACATACCTTCACAAGCTATTCCTTGATAATCATCTTTACATTTACACGAAAACGAATCTCCCTTGTTGAAGCATGTTCCCCCATTCTTACAAGGTGATGAGTCACATGGCCGGGGTTTCAGTTCTAGAAACATCATGCATCATAACGTAGACGATCACTTAGTTTCTGCTTTAGAGATGGAACATTAATAGTTTTTGAAATCTTGTTAAAAATATTTAAGCCCAGCATACAATTTTTAATAAACCTATAATAGTAGTATTCAATAGCCATATGTGCTGGGCTTTGACAAGATTACGTTTTCCGCCCGGTAGCTGTGTAAATCGTAAAGCCATTATAGCTAGGGTACCTTGACAGTTTTTTCCTCGGTAATCCCTTGAACATTTACATGAAAATGAATCTCCATCGTTAAAGCATGTTCCACCATTCTTACAAGGAAACGAATCGCAAGGCTCTAAAATGATATGTACACTGTTTATGGAACCTGAACAACTAACATTATGTCAGGTCAATTTCAAATTCATAACGCTTTATCCAAAATAATGCGTTGCAATAACATGTCTTTATGTCTTACGGAAAAGTTAACAACAAGAACTGATTTTTCAGCAAAAGCAAAGATCGCTTTATTTTTGAAATTTTAGTGAACACAGTATTGGATATCGCTTTCATTTGTTTTTAATTTGTTGGTGAGATGTCTAAACTAATTTACCAACCTAGTTTGGTAGATGTAGATCGCGAAAACTATGTAGACCGAGGTTAGTTATCAAAAGGTTAAAGCCGAGTTTAATACTAAACCTTGTTCCTTTTAATCTTTATTCTTATGCGAAGATTAAACTCTTGTAATTGTTTTATTCTCCATTTTGAATCAGAGATACCCATTCGCTTGACACTAACGTATCAAGTGACCCAAAAAGGAAGAGCTTATATCACCAATATACCACAGTATATTTCTAAACACACATATGAACTCACCTACACCTTTACGTCAGCTAAAAGTCGAAATTTGTGTCGTGTGCAGCCGATTACGAACGGATAATAGCCTAATATGCATATTCACAAATTGTGAAAAAAGATATAATGGATAACAATTGCTTTACCTCCCTCCGTATTCATTCCTTTTAACTGATCTCACCGGTTTCAGGTTAAATGCCAAAGTGTAAGAATATTTGGTAAGCAGTTATTTATGTTCAAGTAAGATGCTTGTTTAGCAGTACGATTTGCATCTCCAAGAAGTATCAGTAATCTCTGCCATAAGTATGTACAGAATGGCTAATATTGTAATAAACGTGTCCTGAGATCGTGTAACAAGCTCAGCTACCAAACAAAGTCCTGTTATATATTTTGTCTTCCATATATGATAGTTCTTTCGAGAACTTGAACCGATGTTTAAATCATTAAAATAAAGTACACTTACTTTTTGCACAGTCATCATTACAGTCTAACAATCCACTTTTACAAGTGCTAAAACAGAAATTTGAATGTCTTTAGAATCGTTTTATTTACACATATGGCGAAAGACAGCCTTTTTTATCGAAATGCAATTTATCCTTCGTAAACTTGGTAAAAACAAACTAATAAATAACAAACAGTTTTTTACATGAAGCTATTCACGACAGTACTATTTTATTTTGGTTGAAAATATACTTAATTTATTGATTATGAATCGCATTTTTGTTAATAAACATTTGGCACAATTTGTCTATTCACAAGTTGATAATTCCTGTGTTTTCGTTCTAAGTTTTAATCCACGTGATTGTTCAATGTTTCCTTCCCTTTTCTTTTTGTATTAGCTTTACGGTGTCAGGTGAAGGTCTTCGCCCGAAACGTCAATTCTACAACTATTTCAAGGTTACGGTAGTTCTTTAAACCTTTATTCATGACGTATGCACTTACAGTGCTAACCTTGTATCTTTCCTATGTCCCCAAACTTTAATTTTCAACCCCCTTTATTCCCATCTGGCAAGCCCTCGGCTCCTCAAAATTATAATTTTCAGAAAATATGTATACTATAAAATTGTATACTATTTGCTGTATGGTAAGTTGTTACCTTTCACTGCCTCCAACATACTTACCAAGTTTTGCACATTCCTATCTTAATGGTTTTTCCAGGGGCAATCACATCAGACCCAGAATGACACGGGCATTGTTCTTTTGAGATGCAGTTACCATGGTCATTGAGTAGTTGACCATTTGGACACCGACATTCAGCCACGCATTCTTCATCACAAGGCGTTGAACTTGATAAGTCACGACATGTCTTGACACATGATGAGCCGCATTCGGTGAAAACTTGTTGAGATGAGCACGTCTTGACTGTTTAAGAAATAAAGATTCTTTTTGCACATAATTCCACAACTATTTCTTAAACTTTTTTTTCCACATATATTATGTGAAAACATCTATCATCCTTTGTATCTCAAGAGGCTAAGTCACAAATTAACATTTTTCTGGAGTTAGTGAAATAACGAATGTCTTCCAAAAAATGAAAGTTACAGAGCTTAATTTAGAAAATTAAAGATCTTATTTATATCTCTGAAGGGTCGACAAAAGCTACTACATTTTATTCGATATCAATGAAAAAAAAACACTTCCGAGATTGTCATTGTTAGATTTTAAATGCAGGTCAAAAACCTCGTCAATCGAGGTAAATGGCTCACTCCAATACCTATACGAAAACTATACGGTCCAACTAATTCTGATATAAAAAATTAGAGTGCCTCGTTGGCAGTATTGAACGGCTATGTAGATAATCAAAAGGTTTGAGAAACTGCCGGAACTTAAGAATACTTAAACTGACGTTTCGAGCGAAAGCCTTTCGTCGTAGTGAAACGTGTTTCACTCCGACGAAGTGGAGTGAATAAGAATACTTAAGAATACTTAAACGTCAGTTTAAGTATTCTTAAGTTCCGGCAGTTTCGTAAACCTTTTGATTATCTACACTAATTCTGATACATATATATATATATATATATATATATATATATATACGCTCAGGACTTATCCTATCCACTTCGAACGGGAGTGCTGCCTATTTTTCGGCAACGGCTTGTTCTACCGCATGCAACTAAACTATTTAGTAATAGTTACTGTATTATTAGTAAGAATAACCAAGAGGCATAAATAACCGATCATTTAACATACCGCATTTATTTAAAGGCTGGTAAGCCTTACTTCCATATCTCCAACTTAAAACTTTTCCGTCATCGGCGCAGTCTTTGGAGTACGTAGCAAATGCTGAGCAGACACAATCCCAAGGGTCACTGCATCGGCACGCATCAAACTTGCAGTCTTGAATATGAGTATTGGGATTGACAAACCTATAACAGCTCTGGAAAGGAGGTTGGAGCATTAAATCACATTTTTTCTCGAAGTCTCCACGACCTGGTAGACAAAATCCTGGAAATACGGTGTTTTCATTACACTTTCCTTTCGCTCCACAGTTATTGTCGTTGACGCCATAGTTTCCACACAACCCACAAGTCTTCCCTTTGTATCTTTCTAACAGGAAAACTCTGACTGTCCTATCGCCATTCCACTCTATCTCCAGCCCAAAGTCTGTCGTAAGAATAACCCTTTGAGGGGCGACACGACGTAGAATAAAACCTGTAAAACAATCAATGGCAGCCTTTTAAGTTGTTTTACGTGTATCTATATCCAAGTAACAAAGACAATATGTTGTGCTTCTAGGTTGAGGTAGACTCCATCTAAGTCTTTTTACTTGAAATCAGTTGACTAATAATAGTTTGCTATAGCCAGCTTTCGTAAATCTGCGAATTGTTTGTATGAAAATAAACAAATTTAAATTATGGAGTCAAACATAGATATGCTTAAAATGTTACTATTGACATCATAACCACCGTATTAGTGTAACATAATTAGCTTCTCTTGTCATGCACACCAACATAACCGTCATGCTCATTGTCATTTGAGTGGGAACGCTTTATACACATGGGCATACATTTGTATATGAGTATGCATAGATATACCTGCATGAATGCATATATTATAAGTGATGAGATATCCAGATCTGTATGTACACCTCTGAACACGTGTTTGAAATAACAGACATCCAAGGATTCTCGGAGAACAGAAACTGAAAAACCGAGTGTTTTATAATTCACCGACTTGTTGACAGTCATGTTCAGCTATATGTGTTCTAATAAAAGTTATAATTCACCCAGACCTAAATATAGTTGGCAGCGAATATGTCTGCCAAACATGTGGACATTGTCATGGCTAAATAGTTATATGTTGTCGATAGTGAATCGATCTGCTCAGGACATGTCACTTTTCCCCTTGGTAAATCAGTGAATGAAATTTACTAATATATTTATAACGACGTTGTTATCACTGCGAAATAAATCTTCACAAAATTATAACCTCATAATTATCAATTTTAGCAACATTAGAGAACCTTATCTCACCTTTTCCACACATTGGCCTTGTCAGTATGTACTTTTTCTGGTTTAGGGCAATTTCAGGTTTTCCACGATAAAAACGAATTATATTGCCTTTGAATTGGATCAGTAGTTCGACAAGACAGGTGACATCTCTTCGTCTTGCGCAGTAATCATTTGTCATCCTTAGTTTGAACGTTTTGCCCACGCAGTCTTCTGAGAGAACAAATCTTCCTTTTCCCATGAAGTCAAAACGCTGCTTATTGAAAGTGAAGTAGTGAGGGTCACCGTAAGTTACACATTCACCTAGAAACAACCATTGATGTTACTGTTACCAGACTGCATCGGTAATGTAAAGACATTGAATTGAAGTTTCACTTGGATTTTCAAAAAGTGAAATATATTCAGATAAGAAGCAAACATATCAGTATAAGTTATTCAACGTTATGTTAAGTGTCATGCCTTTTAATTCTTCACATTTCGGTCCACCATAACCGATAGGACATCTGCAAGATAATTCCGCCCCTTCGTTGATACATGTGCCTCCGTTTTTACAAGGATTGGGGTGACAGGAACCGATGGATTCTATAAAGATCAAGAAAAAACGTGAAGTTTTAGTTGAAGTTGCAATAAACGTTACATTCATGCATTCAAAGAGAATGAATTTGCAGGAACAAATTTTGCACGAAAAACTAGTGAATACCGAATCTTTGAATGCTTCAACCCCTTAATATATGCAGCGCATCAACTTGGTCACAGGAATATGGGGTCCTACCTTTAATCAGGTTTTAACAAAAAGTAATCCAACTTACTACTTAAATGCAAATACGCTCACTTGCAGAGCTTTGCTAATATATCCAATGGAATTTCAGGTATAGATCTGGTGTCTCATAAAAGGATGATACTTCAATGAAATTTATTTTCTCATATGAATTTTAAATGCCATTTATCATAAATAAGTTTTGTATTCCTAGGTTTTTCCGGTAGAATTTTGAACCAATGCCATTTCGCAGTTGAATACATTATTTTATCTAAAAAATGTTTCAGAGCCAGACGAGGAAAATCTTTATGCCTTAAAAAACCATTAGAGTTTATTTGATTTCATAAACATGTACTTTCTATACAGACGTTTTTCTTTTGACACTGTGGTTGTGGGCAAACACTGTCATTGAAAACTTTAATAGTAAGCCTTTTGACGCAAAACCTTCCCCCTAGGTTCGACAGGATCAGACATAACTTAGGTATAAATGCCCACCGGTCGCACCAACGAAGATTTCGATTCGTCATACCCTTCTCAGACTTAACGAAGCCAAGTATAAGATTTTTATTTCTTAGCCACTCTTTGTAAACGGAACATCCATTTTAATGGAAAGATGAGGGATTTTTTTACATGTACTGTGTTATAATATTTTACAGAAGTAATGGAAACTCAGTATTCATTATCCTTACAATTAAATTTTTTCCATATTTTGCATACTTTCCAAGGAAAGTTCACCCAAATCAAAAACGCTCTTATCCTACCTATGCCGCTCCTCAAAGCAGAGGGTTGGCCCTTCACACTGAGTATTTGTAACTATACCTGAATTCGTAAGTGGGTTGCTTGGACATATATAGACATTCGGTCCAGGAGGAGATATCCGTCGTGGGAATAACTCAGAAGATTGATCATTCCAGTGAGGAGCTGCTGTTGATACCGATATGTTCGCGCATATCATTAAGCCAAAGACTAATAAATTCACCATTCTGAACACCAACGTAACTTTGCAATAGAAGAGAAATAGTGGATTAGAAACTCGTATGTTTATCACTAGAAGAAAGCTTATAAATTAGTTGATCTGAAACTTTTTGTAATCTTACTTCAGTTGGAGACAACGTACGAGAGTAAGTTTTTCTTAACATTATAACAACGAGGAGCGATTAACCTAAGCTGAGTTGTTCGTTGTTCAGTTTCCAGGTGTTATTGATACAAAATTCTCTGGATATTTTCTCACAGTTGACTACCTAGCATGAGTATAATAACTTTTAAATCCCATTTATAAGCCAGGATTCTTTCCTGAACGAAACATCAAGTCGGTATTCTCACAAATCAGCATTTTAAAGTGCTTAATCAATACATTTTCGGACGAAAAAATTTCTTTGGATGGATTTAAAATGACTCCGTATCGTCCAAGTAATCTTCGTTTCTACTAATGGTGCGAGTTTAGTTAATTGTTTGTCTTACATAATTTGCTAATCCTTGGTATGCATGTCTACGTCACAGCCGCCAAGTTGGACGAACTTAACGCACGATTTTCCTGATTTGCAATTATGCGTTGAAAATTGCCTTTATGCCAAGAAATATTATCGAAACATTATCGCTACAATTTTGTCTTGTTTTTAAGCTCATATCTTGAGTTATTCGCGAGATGTTTATTTTCGGATTATCTTTTGTCTTGTATTTTTTCAAATTGTTGGCTGGCAATGGATTTTGGTCTAATATTATGAGATCGTCAGATTTCTCCAACTGCAAGGTTTCAGAATGGATGTCAAATACGTACAACTATTCTGACGTTACGAATGGTCAACTTGTTCTGGAATGTGAAATCTATTGACATGAATATTGCAATCATGAATGCAGGATATGACCTTTTATTTATATTTACTAATACTTTGGTAGAGAATATGACATTAAAACAAAGCTTGACACTCTTCAGTTATCTTACAAAAGGTCAATTTACGGGCTAAATAACTTTGTAGAAACGTACTTAAGTGAAATGTAGTAAATTACACATGAGTCATACATAGTTTAACCTCGTTGATATAATTTATTCCAGTTAACGTATTCATTGCACTAAACGGATTATTCATTGTAGAAAATAGATTTCAGGAAATGAAATAAAGTTGGTATAAAACATCGACCAATGAGATTGTTGCTGAATTTTGAATATGAAATGACTGAGTTACTCAGCGACTACTTATGTACTCGCTCTGTGTTTAACAGAAGCGAATGCATGAAAGAGAAAACACCCTCCTTAAAGTGAATTCTGATGTAACGGAGCATAACGAGTTTGTAAAGGCGGATTTCCGTTCAAAGTATAGGGCGATCAACGTTTTGTGATCGCTTTCTTTTGTCTTGTGAGCTCTCAACTGGATCCGTTCCAGCCGATGGCTCAGAATTCAAAAGAAAGCGATTGCAAAAAGTTGTTCGTGCGAGACTTTGCACTGAATGGAAATCCAGCCTTAGTAACATGATTCGACGTATGATGTAAAAAATAAAACTTTACATTCTTCAGTTGTCGGCCATAGGTCAATTTAGGAGCTAAAGAACTTTGTAGGAAAGCATTCACTATAAGTGAAAAGATGTAAATTACCCATACAAATCATATATTCTATTTGTGCATGCTACGTCACTGCTGCCATGTTGGATGAACTAAACGAAAGATTTTCCTGGTTTTTAGTTATTATTTCATTAAACATGGCGAAAATGCTTCGGTTCCTTGAATCTCTGGAGATTAGATGCACACTACCTGTGGTTCAACCTTGAAGATTTAATTTTCTAGTTTATTGCTATTCATAGCAGAAAATACAAACGAATTTGATATCAAACACCAGCCAGTAAGATTTTTGCTGTATTTTGAATGCCAAATGACTGAGCTATTCAGCCTCTACCTTCCACTCGCTCCGTGTTTAACCCTTTCTTTGCTGACGGAATTTAAAGTCCGTGCATTGCGTTCATTTGTAAAGTGTTTGGTAGGCAGGCATATCTAATTATGGAGAAAGCCGTTCAGCTTCAGCTTTGTAGGTCGAACATTGAATGGAGCAGAATTGCTATTGAGACTAAAAGTTATCCATTCTCTTTGTCTTAAACGAAAAACTGTATTGTCGAGGGGACGTCGTCCTTGACGTCCGTTGTTCGTTGTCTTTTTTTAAACATGGACGGAGAGGACAAGCTAGGAAGGACGATGATGATAAATAAAGTACAAAAATTTTAGAATTTAACAGGAACCATGGATCACTAATGTCGTATTTGATACATCATGTTTGTTTTTCGACTTCTGAAAATGCTCGAAAAACATGTAGGGATTCTGTTCTACGATTTTACATCAAACTCAACTAACAGCTTCAGCCTCTCCATAAGTTAACATCATCCTTAATACGTGAAAATGTTCTCGGTATTAATTTTGTATTTTGAACGTTGAATGCCCCAGGATTGTTACCTGGGCTAAAATTATTCAATCTCTTTCTTTTGAATGAAACATTCTATTGTCGGTGGGACGTCGTCCTTGACATCCCCGTTGTCTTCGCTTAAGCTCCCTTATCGGTATGAAACGGTGCAAATCCCTTTCCAAGGCTGTTGGTTGACTTAAGTTTCCGAGCATCTCTTTGGGTGAGTCACAGATTCCAAGGCTCGAAATATTCTTCACATTGTTAGTCAGGTTGCTACTCTAGAGCGAACGGAATCAGTCACATGCTATCACATCGTTACCAACTCATCGTCAAAAAACGGTTCTCTTTTGCACAAATATCATTGGATTTAGTTACAAACGATTAACTCGTTTAACGGTTAACTCATTTTACTGTATTTGAAAGAACGAGGACGAGGTTTTCAGTGTCCGTGTATCGAGCTATGACAGAGACAAGCCATGCATTGGAACAAGAAAATGTTTTTCGAACCTTCACAATTCATTCAAGTGATCTGAATATCTTGACAGATTCTAGCGTTATACTACATTACGACATGTATTTTGGCATTAACTCGAAACTACAAGGCGTTAACAGCACAAGCTATCACAGTTCTCATTAGTTGCTGCCACTCCCATCTCCACTTAACTAGTTTATGGCTTGACATTTGGGTGTAACTCCTATCAGACAGTAGAGTGAGTGCACGTTTTAAAACTCTTATATTATTAGTTGCCATGCTCGCACCATTATATTCTGAAGTATTTATAAATGAATAAACTGACAAACATTGCTTTCACAAACCAGATAAGATGTGCATGCTATCTAAAAATTAAAACTGTTAGTAAGACGATTCAAAGTGCAACAGTTCTAAAAAGAGTTCCACGTAATCACACAGAAAGTTTATTGTCAATTATCCTTTTACTTACGATTCCGTGATCTTAATGTCCAAGTTCTGTGCCACTTGGAGTCAATACTTGGGTTGATGCTTTTTTCTTTGGAAGGATGTACGAATGGTCGGTTTTGTCGTGTGGTCTTTTTTATTTGCTTCTTTTGAGGAGAAGGAGGGGCAACAATTCATTAACCATGGTTGACTGGCAGTTTTATGGTAGAGTAAATCTTCATTAATTATTGGTGCTTCTACAGCGACTCTTCAAAAGCGGCATTATCTCATAACATCCTAACAATAGGCCTTTTGCAGCTAGGTCAAAAATACTTTGCATAACAAAATCTGGAGAGTAAGCGAAATCCGGTTGGTACATTGTGTTTTTCTTTGTTTTGGAAATCCCACTGCTCTCCATGCTCTCCAGTTTTTCATTGTTCTGAGTTATTTTTAGCTAGCTGCAAAGGCCTATTCATCGCGTCAACAAAAGCGTTAAAACTAGAATAAGTTCTATCCACGAGGTTGAAATAGTCATGCCTTCTGTGCGTAATTTACTTCTTTTCACTTAATGAGTACTTTTCTATAAAATTCTTTAGCCTCAAATTGACCTTTGGTAGATAACTGAAAAATGTAAAGCCTTCAATCAACGTCAAATTTCGAGTCATGTTTACTGTTAACGAACTCGTCATGCTCTGATACACTAGAATGAATTCTAACAGGAGAGTTGTCTCTTTTATGCGCTCGTTCGCTGTTCAGCTCTTCCTAGATCAATAAAATCGTGTGGCGTTGGCCAGAGTCTCCATAGGTCACCGAGGACCTATGCGAACAGGAAGGAGTTAACTGGTTTTTTTTCGGTTAAATCTTTCTTTGCCGGCATGGACTTTAAAGTCTGTACTTCTGTAAAGTACAGACATGCAATTGTTATGGTGGTAAACAAAGGCTTAAACAGTCCATGACTCGAAAACAAGTATGCTGTTTTCGAAAAAGAAAAGGGTTTAAGGATATATAAAGTGGTCTTTACAGCACTGTTATATCTTACTTCGTTCTAGAGATATTTAGATTTTTTGGTATTTTGATGAGATTGACTGTGAAATCAGTTTGTTGAAACATTGCACTGAGGCATTAGGAATTCACATGTATCTTTGAAATGACTGCACAAAATCACTGGAAATACAACATTACTGAAATGCTCGCTGACAAGTAGGGGATCATTTGCTATATGTCACCTTCAAGCCTAGTTTTCTCTAGCGACGTAAACATAAACATAACGACATATAGTAAACACTTCATGCTGAGTGAACCCCTTTGTATTTTGAAAAAACAAAGAGTTAAATTAACCATGAAGTGCTTACAGCGCTATTGTGGGTCGTTATGCTTGTGTTTATGTCACTACTGAAAGCTAAGCCTTACTGTTCGAGCGATCATAGTGTTGATAAATAGCCGTTTTTACACTAGAGATGGATAACTCGTCACAGACGAAGAACTGGTCATTCACGAATAACCCGTTAGTGTGTGAAATCAGGACGGGCCGGATTTTTAACGAAAAACTCATCAAAAGCTATTAGTAAATTTATCCGTCCTTTTAGACGTTTTTTCGAGATATTTTTCAGTCCTAGACGGGAAACTAGTCTGAAATCTGTCTTCAATTCTTGTCAGACGAATAATAGGTCAAGTTTCGCAGACCAAAGCAGACAATAACTGCTACAGCAATCGACTTTGGCTTTTTTAGCAATATGCATTTTGATGCAAGAGAGCTACCCTAATTAAAATTATTATTTACATATCACCTTCTACGATTCCATAGAAATGCATTTGATGTGAGCCGTGCGTCAGCAATTTTGGGCAAGCCGTTTGTCCTGGTCTATCGACGTTGGCTAGGTCACAGCCCACGGCTCGCCACAGTCTTCCCGCACTAGAAGTCAACTTCTTGTTCATTTGTGCTCCGTACAAATGTGAATCAAAGGGGTGGTTTACACTGTGATCAAAGTAATTTTGACAGTGTAAACCGGCCTGGTAAAAGACGCGTTCTCCTCTTTGAATTCACATTTAGACGAATAACGCATCAAACAGGTTATTCGTCCAGACTTGTTTTCGTCTTTAGTTGGAAAACAGCTACTAACATTGAAAGATTTTCAAATCGTCTGTTACTGCTCATATAAAAGTATCCTTTCTAAGATATAGAGCGCGAAAATGCGAAATTCAATATCATTGGGCTTGAGAACTCGGAAATGTCCGACAAACAGTTAGATCGGTAATGATGTAGTTGCTACTCCGAGTGACGAACCACACCAGACAAGTAGAGAAAACTGGCAGGGATTCGAACCCGCGACCTTCGGTTTACTAGTCCGACGCTCTACCAACTACCACATGTAAAGTTGGGAGCTGGTCGCGAAATTGATGTTACTTCGGCTCTTGATATTTCGAACACACAATCAAGTTTCTTCCATATCGGGACATTTAAATCCAATCTGATTATAAATGGCTAGAGTAGAATGAACTCGGGTGATGAATAATGAACTCATTATTCTGCACCCGAGTTCATTCTTTTACTCTAGCCAGTTAGATCGGTATTTCTAACCAACTCGGAAAATTGCAAAAACTTCCATGGAGTTGTTATTAAATGGAAAAACAATAACCATATCCGGCATTTTCATCAACAAGATGTGCTTCCACACCTAGAAACGTAAGTCATTGACCGAGACTATGGAAACCAACGTATGTAATTAAAGTACGGATGTTTCAGTAAATGGTTGGAATCCTGTTTTTGTAGGATTTATTGTTAGTTATTGATCTAGATTACAGCACAATATACTTCATGTTCTTCGGAAAAATCATCAGAGACGATTTTTTCAACCATTTTGAAATTAATGAAAATTCTATATAATCACCTCCCGTGATATGATTACAAATAGATAAGTGATTCACCTCAACCAATCAGGGCACTAGAAACTCTATAATCACCTCGGTCATTATACTGATAACCTTTTGTACCTGGTTTCAATAGAAATGAGCTGTGGAGCTTAAAATACCTGGGGCAGTTACGGCATTTAGTAAAGAAGCTTGCGTTAGCTTTATAACTTTGAAAGAAAGTAGCATACCGTGCATAATTGCCGCAGTAATGAGATGTAAAATGTTCCTTTTCTACATCTGAAATTCTTCAAAGCAATTCTAATTTTGCCGACGTTCAAATTACATCTCCCTGTTTACAGGGTCACTAGGAATTTCGTATACTTTTTTTGCATTTCTGAGTGTATTTTTGCATTTTGTTCGATAATTTTAAGGTATTTAGTATACCACTACCACCACGGCCAACCCAAACGAATGTATTACGGGAGACGCGAAAGTGGTCTAGCTGATGTTCCATTCACTCTTGTGACACCAGGATCAAAAACAGAATGCAATACCAGTACATTTCCTTGATTCACAAGATCCTAATTCGGAAGCTTTTGGTTAATTTCTTTTGATTTAATTTCTGATTCTAAATCAAAATGAATGTTGTATTAATTAGCTCATTAAAGTCCAAGGAAATATTCCTTCCCCGGATTTGGCGCAATGCACACAAAGCAATCGAGGCCTGAGTAGGTATCTTAAGACGTTTAGTCTATTTTGTCCACCCTGGTTTCGACTAAGATGAATTGTTTTGTGGGTATTGAACCGAATTCAGGAAAGGTCAATTGATAACAATGGAAAAAAATTTTGCTAAAATTTGTGTGACAGTTTGTTACACGGCAACGAACTGGAAGAATATTACTCGCGCCAAAAACCAATTTTGACACGATTTTTATCTAGATTTAATAAATTTAGGTCGGCATATGGAAGATAACAATTGACAGTCTGATGGAAGAAGGCCAACATGCCAAAGTTTTATCCCATAAACTGAGATTGGATATTAGGGACCTTAAGATCTGGGACGTCAACTTCAACGACGACATCGTTTAAAATTTCAGCATTTAAAGAAGCCATGGTTAACTGAATCAAGTGATTGATACTTGTGATTTGGTTAATGATATCTAAAATGCACAGGTTGTCCTAAAACGACTATAGTCTCGGTTTAAATGTAATCTCGAGCAACAGTTTTCTTCCTGAAGACGTGAAAATGGCCTGATTAGCGTTGTATTCACGACAACGGTATAGAGAATAGATTGGAGACTTAAAACTATTCATGCTATTTGTTGTCAATGAAAAATCCCTTTGTTTAACCGACATCAAACCACAGCAACAATCTTATTGGTTGGTGTTGAATGCCGAATTTACTTGCATTTCCTAAAGTGAATAATAATCAACTATACAATAAATTTTATCCACGAGGTTGGAATATTCAAGGCTTTTATACATAATTTACTTCTTTTTACCTGGAGTACTTTTCTACAAGATTCTTTAGCTTCTAAAATTAACATCGGTTGGTATTTAAGAATGTAAAGCCTTGAATCATTATATTCCAAGTCGTGTTTACGCCTAACCGCGTCCTCGCGATGCTGATACACTAGAATGAATTCTAGTGAGGGCGGGGGTCTATCTTTCCGTCCTCAAGCTCGTTCCGTGGTTAAGGTGACCTAGTTTATGGGTTGGACAGAATAGAGTGAAGAAAAGAATAGAAAATCGCGTCAAAATAGTTGAATTCGACCAGGTTTTGATCATACACGTACCAGCTGTTTCCAGAAACAGGAAACATATTTGCAAGAAAAGTACATTGACACAACAGCTGAAAAAAGTTGCTAAATCTGGTGTCAGCTCATTGCGCAGCAACGAACCGGGACATGTTACTCGCGTGTTGATGTTACGCAGATTTCAAAAAACCTAGTTTTGAGCGGATGGTTGAACAGAAAGTTGATCAAAATGGCAAAAGTTTACCCCCTACACCGAAGTCGGTCGGTTATTTAATTAGAATTCCTATAGGAAGTAAATATTCGTTTTTCTATACGACAATTCATAAGTTTGTGAGATCTAGATCACCCAGCATTTAAGTGTGAAAGAATCTTGTTTGTCAGAAAGCTTTCCACGGTTCTTACGTGGCGAAGAATCCTAGAAAAGGGCTGTGTTCAGTAATTTTCGTTAACAAGGGTTTTAAACCTATCTCCTTAACTCCTTCCTGTCCGTATAGGTCCTCAGTGACCTATGGAGACTGTGGTATTTAATCCTGGCTAACACCAGACCATTTTACTCGTCAAAGGGAAGTCCTCGGACAGGAATGGGTTAACTTCGAGTCTTCTATTAAGCGCACAAAAAACCGCTTTTTTAGCTCAATTTTTGATGAAAATTTGAGAATACTTGGTTTGAATGCAAAATTCGAACAGGAAGTGGGCCAAAATGACAAAAGTTTCTATCGTACACTGGTGACAGGTATTCGTCGGGTCAGACAAAATGGAGTTAAATCATTCGATATCAGTTAGATAATATTACTTAATTTTATTCTATAATATAAAAACAAAATAACATTTTGCATTAATTTCACTGCTATCTAATAATAGAATTGTTCATATATATATGTTCATGCTTATAGCCTACTTTGAATTTAGTAAGAAATTCGAGATTATGAAGCCAGACTGGCATGACCATTAAACAAGATTAATTCAGCCGTCGTTTTTATGTAATAGTATTATCTATTTTGTTGGTTAGATCGGGCAACTGTTTTCAACTTCCCAGGAATTACCAAAAGATGTAACATTACCAGTGACCTGGTTGTCACTTGTTGTGAAATCGTCGTTCTTTTTACCATTAAAGTTGCCACAAAATCCGAACACTTCACCCCGATACTGAGTTGATAGTTCTACAATTACGACGTTGTGTACAACATCGTAGACAACAGTCATTCCAACGTCTGTTGTAATCTTCACTTGTGGCCCACTTCGAATAATGTTGATTCCTTTAGAACAAATAGAAGTTAATATATTTTAAAAAAATTGGAATTCAAGAAACATTGCAACGATCATTTTATGATAACTTAACGAACATGTACGGTGTCCGATTTATCGGACACCGAGAACGAAAGAAAGAACGAGAAAAACAAAGAGAACAAAGGTAAAAAAATTTCATGCTTTAAAGGGTTAACCCTAAGCAATGCTGTTAAATGTTTGTTCAGCAGTTTTAAAAATTTTTAGTTGGTTGAAAGTCTTCAAGTAAATTGGAGAATTGCCCGTGTATCATTAAATTGAAATGGGAAAGTGAAAGACAGCTTTTGATTAGCTTCCGTTCTGAGCGACAGAACTGGAGAAGATTTATTAGTTATGGCCAGACCAAATACTGACGTTCAAGTGGAAATTCACTTTAACCCACTTGCGACCGATTTCTTTTTGATCAATCCACATAGTATGCGATTCTGCGTAAAATGTTTGAAGACAGAGGGCTCCCAAATGAAGGGCAATTTGACTGTGGTTCGACTATTCAAATTCTAATGTATGGGCTACTGGATTTAAACAGTCTTATTTGGTTCTTACCTTTATTATTATATGGCAGAGTCTCGGAAACTCCATCCACAGTTATTACACCTCCTCGTACCACGTGAATTTTCAAGTCTTTTACAATGACCATGATGGCCTTTGTGCATGTTACTTTCCCATTGCCGCAAGGTTCATTCTTCTGTAAAACTTCAAATGTTCCGTTATGTTTTGTTAGTATATACTTACACTTCCCCATGAAGTTGAATGGTTTATTGTCGAATGTTCTGTAATGAGGATCCCCACTCGCAGTGCATTTAGCTGTGTCTATTTCAGCATATATAGAAAAAAAATCAAAAATGTCCTGTTAGTCGCTTTCTTCGATATGAAGTTTAAGAATCAAGCCTTCGTTGTTGTTCAGGTAGGTTAAAAACCGACTTAAAATTTCGAGATTTCATCTTGTTTGCAGTTGGAAACTATTTTAGGAATATGAACATACCATGCACTTTTTGTCTTGCTTTTATCATTCCTATTTAATGTTCTTCATCTGGGCCTACGTAAATTAGCGAAACAATCCTATGCTTGGCTTAGTTGGTGAGACATCCTTGTATGCGAAGCTTATAAAACGTCACAATTAAGATAAGAACGACATGACAGTTCTTTTTTGCTACATGCACCATGCTTTGGCCTTGCAGTTATTTCAAGCCGAGTATTAAATATTATAATCATAATTTTTCATTCATTATTGGGTCTACTATTAGTTGACTAAAACATAGCAATTTTGAAATTGCCTCCGAACATGGTCATTTTGACTTCATCTGTTTGAGATCAATGGAAGACATTGTCTCGAAACTTAAACTGACCAACAAGTAAACTGTTGTAAGAGATATTATTCATCTTAAATGTAAGAAATTTTGATAACTCTATCGATAAAGTATAGATCATCTAGAAAAAATTACCCTCCTCTTCACATCTACTGCCTTTGAATCCTTGAGGACAAGTACAGTTGTAAGTGTTTGGTCTCATGCCATTTTTACAAGTTCCACCATTGAAACAAGGTGCAGAAGCACATGTAGAATCTAAGAGAAAAAGGTCAATGACATACACATTTCATTTTTTGAACATTTTCTAATTTAAATTGAGTCATTGTTAGCATTCAAATGGTAATGTTCGAGCCAAACAAACCAATGAGATTTCAAGCATGTATATATAGCTAATATAATTAAGTTTGTCCCTTAGAGATCTAAAATATGAGCCCGAAAAGAATCATGCGAGAGCAAGTGTGATTTCCCATTTAACGATATTTTGAAAATTTGCTATGTCAGAACAAAGCCTAATTTGGTAAATTAGGTCTTAAACTTCCATTTCTTCACTTATGAATGGGACATCTTTAACCCAACCACTATTAACCGAGAATCTCCCTCTCCCATGATACCTATTGGTCTGATATTTTGGATTTCTAAGGGACAACCTTAGTTGAATTAGCTACACATACATATATTTATGGTAGATTGTCTTAACACATACGTTTGTGTTATTCTGTCCGGTATAGGATTATTTTACTAACTATAACCACAATCAAAATCGAGTCTGCTGTTGAATACCGTCAAAACTATAACAAAACAGATGCTGAATTTCACCACTGTAATTTGTTTTAAATTATTAAAAACGCGATATCCTAAAACCTAATAAATTGACTGAAACAAGTTCTTCAAGAGCATTAAAATGTCAAATATTTTACCAAGATCTGATGCTTACCGCACTGTCTAAATATCTCAAAACTTCTCCAATTAATTAAAACTCCGGCAGCTCTACAATCTTCACTGTACGCTGCATACGCTTCACATAAACAAGCGACTGGACTTCCTTCGCAACCACAAACATCATACTGACAGTTGGGAATATAGCCTTTGTTTGGGTTTAAGATTTTATTGCATCTTGTAAATGGTTCTTTTCTGAGTGAGTAGCATTCTCGTTTAGCTATTTGTGCTGACTGTCCTGCCGATTTACATGGATCCGTTATGTTGAGTGCATCGGGACAACTGTTGCCAACTTTCCAAGAATTACCAAACGACACCGGATCACCAGTAACCTGGTTATCACTTTTTGTGAAATCATCTTTTCGGTCACCATTAAAGTTACCACAGAGTCCGAGGACTTTTCCCCAATATTTAGTCAAGACATCAACGAAGACGTTGTATACTCCATTGTAGCGAACAGTCAATCCAATATTTGTTGTAACCTTCACTCGTCGACCTCTTCGAACTATTTTGATCCCTTGAAAATCAAAAGTATAAAATAAGAAGCACAAAAGAAGCCACTAAATCAACCTAAACACCCTGATGGAACAAGTCCAAAGAAGGAAGGATAATTCTGTGAATGACATCTACTAATGAAGCACTAATGCTCCAGAAACTTTATTTTCTAACTTCTTTCTTGGTTCAGATTTGGTATTCTTCATTTTATAATTGCAACTTAGCTTGATTCAGAATATTTCAGAGAAATTAATGTTTAATCAGTATCTGATAGAGTTGACTAACGAGTCATGTCTGTATAACATTTACAGATACTATTCGCAACTAGATGACCACTTAACTAAATGTACACTTTCTGGGCAACTATCCAGAAACAACTTTGTTTCATAATCTTAATTTTTGATAAATGAATGATATAATTATAATTGAAGTCAGGCTTATTATAAATTTTTACACTGTAATAACTTCTCAGACATCAAAGTTATCGAATCTTAAAACGTTTCGACATATTTCTGCCTACATCGGTGGTAATTTTGTAAATACTAACGGCAACCGTCGTTTAATAAAACGATTGATCCCAATC
>JBAHVQ010218475.1:0-11317 GCA_036872915.1 Nanipora kamurai
TGGTGTTTAATTAGAATTTTATTATTTCAAAAGTGTAAGAATATTTACAAGTATCATTTTTTTTAATGTGTATACATCTTTTTGGGACACCCTGTATATATATATATGTATAAAAAAAAATAAATAAATATAATAAAATTAAATATAACTAAATATACTTAAATATAACTAAAGGTTAAATATAACTGTTGATGCATGTATAAATCACATACATCAGAAGTTATATTTAACCCGTTAAAGACTGCAGACTGGCAGTCGAAAACTCGTTTAATAAAAGTTGTTTCTTGGTCCGAGAGCGTTTCCAGTTATTTCAATGAGGCATTTGTTACTAACAACCTATTAATTATTTATAAATAATCCAGGGCTGTCTGTGAAGAATTACGAGAACGTTCCGCTTACCATTCAGCACACTCTAGGACATTATGTATCGGAACACCAACAGGGACACCATGCTCCGAGGGACAGGTCGGCACCGGTAAGTAACCTCATCACGTGACGCGAATGAAACCATTTAACAGAATTACCATAGTGTGATATTCACTGTCGTCCGTGTTCAATTTTGAGATTTAGACGCTCAGTTTAGTTGTAAGTAACAACTGAGTCCTTTCTGAATCTCTTGCCAAAGGTGGCATCGTTTCATTACAAAAGAGTTGGTTTCTGTTCTACTTTATTGTGAAGCTGGACTGGCAAAAGGTACGTGCAAGATAGATAAATTGTTTACTTACACAACCACGGCTGTGATTACGAATAACTGAACGACCATCGTACAATTTATCTCGGGCACACGAATATAGGGTGAAAAAATTTATGCGCATATGTATGTATAGTGATTTTGCGTCAATATTTTGTTAGTGCGGTTCACTTGAACTAATTTACGTAACAACACAATCTTGAACATTCGGTCGGATAACTCCGCAGCGACGCAGAAACCATGCCGGACTGACCTTTCGTTTATATCAGGAACGCTATTTTCAGAGCGATTTCTAGAACGAACGATTTCTAAAAAGGTACGATTCATATCGGATAGGTCTTCAGGTCGCTTTGATTGATTTCACCGTGGAGTAACGCGAGGGTTTATGTGTTGTTCGCCGTTTAATGCCAACAAATATGAGGTATATTACGATCCAATCACAGCTTTTGATCCTGCTTTTTAGCCATGCATTGGCGAGCTGGAGAAGAAGAAACCTGTTGCAGGTTCAAATCTTATTTACGCAAATTCAGTGCCCGAGTGAAGAAAATAAGGGTAATCGTAAATAAAAATCACATCTGCATAAACCATTGAGTAATCCCCGAGGGTACTAATCTCGCATGCGGGGTGCTTTTACCCTGGTGATACCTTGCGAAACAAAATTTCGGATGGTGTGGGTATATATATTTGTATAAATCGTTGGTTGGATGTACAAACTCGCCTGTGTCGCAAGTCAGATGACAGAGTGCTGTCAACAAAGACTGAAAATTCAGAGGTTTCTGGCTTAGCCTTTATTTCAAAGCTGTTTTTATGTTAACTGTTGATACATGTAATTATTTTCAGCATAAACATACATCAAAATGACTTTTTCACACGCTGAAACTTGTATTTTTGGCCGAGTATTTTTATTACAAAGGAAATTTGTAAAACCAATAAAACAAGGTACAGAGAAGGAGAAGTAAAAAGGTAAAAAAGAAAAAGCAACATAAAACTGACAAAGAAAGAGCTGAAAGATGGCAGGAGAGACAAAATGAAAGATACAAAAGTTGGTAAGCAGTAAATTGGAAAAGAGAAGATATTAAGCTTGTGAGACTCATCCAGAAGTAAATGAGAGTAAAGTTAAGAAAAAGCAGTATCTGCAAGTATGCGAGAATGTTACTACAGAGTACAGAGAAATGAAAGGCAAGATTGTTTATCTTACTACTGTAAGTACATCAGATCCTGCTTTCAAGTACAGTAATGTCAGTATGTTAGCATGTAGATGTTAGAGTGTAGAAAACTAGCTCCTAGAGTAGTGTAAAAAGATTAATCCAATAGGGAGAAGAACTTCCTCTTTCTATGTGTGAATAGTGTGAAATACTATTAGACTGGTAGTATTGCACACTGATAAGATTACTGATAATCAGTGATCTTTTAATGAAATGTAACCAACCTTTTTGGAAATGTTTACAAATTTGGACGACAATACAAGCCAGGCTACAATACCTGATTCTCCTTTCGACAAGAAAAGGGGAGTTCTTTTACTGATTAAGAATTGAAATCTAAATATCTGCTTAACCCTTTGACTGCTGAGAGTACATCCTACTATATTACACTGACTAAATGCAGATGATCTTACTTGCCTAAAGGATCCCTCTGTTACTGAAGGACTTAACTGTCAAAATTTGACGTGCCATATTTCTTGAATATATTTAGTGAACTACTCCTGGTGAGATTGCTTTCTCAGTTATTACCTACTTACTTTGCAATGGAAATTGGCACCTGTGTAAATGAAAAAGTAAAAGTTCTGTCAGGAACTGCTTTAATGGGTTGAGGTTGAGTCAATTTCTTCAGATTGTTTTCTTGTAAAACACTTAAAATTATTTGTTACAATCGGTCTAATCTGTCTGTTGCAAAATGCTATGATATGAATTATAAATTGCAAGAACAACTGGCAGAGAGGCCATATGTTGTGTGGAAATGGACAAGTGACAGTGTACATATACAGTGTAAGTTGTTGGGTGAAAGACTAAAATTGTTAGACATCTGCCCAATATATGATTTACAGTATGAATCCTGTTCATGAATTATACAGTGTACTTCAGTAACAGTCTTTTCTGGTAAATGTTAACTTACCTGACAGTCTTATAGACTAAAATTGTTTTATTTCACAAATACCATGGGTAAATGAAATTTTAAAATGAAATTTGGTAAATTATGAGATGGTTGTATTCAGGGACAACTTATATGTACAATACCTAGGAAGAATAAAAAAACTATTGGCATCATACGATAATTATGAAAGAGAACACCCAAAATATGTTTTTACATGTTTCAGAGCTAAATATAACAGGATGATTACACTCATATGTTATGTTTATTTGCATTGACTAAAAAAAGTTGGTTCATTGCATTTTTGTTCACTTTCCAATGCAAGTTTTTATTGAACTTTTAGCCACTGTGGGGGGATTTTAAACTTTCCTGAAGATAATGCTATCAAAATGAACGAGGGCTTTATTTGAAAAGAGCACTTGCAGGGCCAGTTGGGGAAATGGAGCTTATTGTAATCAGTGGTGAAACTATATTTAAAATTCCTCAGTCTGTCTTGAAAATACTATGTCAGCAACAACCAAGCAGTGCAAAAGAACAAAAGCTTTTGTCGACTGTGATGGTATGGTAGATTAGATGTTGGGTGATGATGAAGAGTCATTTAGCTGTAGTCAATGTTTCTACAATTAGGCCACAGTGTCTGAGATATTCTGAAGGAATTCATGCCAAGTCAGTGCCAATATATACAACAGTAAATGATTGGAAGGACTGTAGTAATCCATATGCTGTGGAACCTCACTCATTGTTGTGTTTAATATTCTGTTTGGGAGATTTGAAGCTAGTGTATTCTGTATGTAAACCAAAGATAGATACAGTACCCTGGTAACTTACTTTGCAGAGGTTCTGATTAAGTCTTTGGTTTAGATTTAGAGAATGTAGGAGACACAAGTTAGCATGGATAAAACAACAAATATTTTAAACAGATGACAAACGTGATAGTTTTTTTTGTAATATTTAAAAAACGAGTCGGAATAAAATACAAGGCGACAGCCGAGTATTTTGGATCCGATAAAACACGAACTATGAGTTTTTTGAATGGCTTCAAAAACAAACCCCTCTACAGGCCATTCTACGAAGAAAGTTTGAAAATTGATGTTTTCTAAGCCGAGAAAATTCGACAAGAAAAACGAGCATATCTTTATCACATATAAAGATACGACATGCTTATGGTTTTCCGTTGTGTTTTCCTCGTGAATTATTAACGAGTTTTTGAATTTAAAATAAAGAATAATGTGTTTTCCTTACAAGAATAACATAGACAAAAAAAACTTTAATGAAGAAGGGTTAAAAACATGCACCTGATTACACCAAAAATACATCTTATCAAATATGCTAGTCATTGATTCTATTTTCAATATTCTGTTTTTCTGAATATTCAAATATCGGTTGTGTGAAATTTGCCCTGAAAGTCATTGATATATAAATCATATTAAGTTTATGTAACCTACTGGTGCACATAATATTTCAATTTTCAGTGCTAGACAACCATTTAATTAATTGCAAGGTCTTACCTTTTATGACAATAGTCATGCAGCAGTACATGTCTACACTTAGCACTTTTTGTTTGGGTTTTTTTGGTTTTCTTTTTATTTTTGTTGGTGTTTTTTCTATTTTATTTATTATTCGGGAAAGGCTGGAGTGACAAGCATATTAAAGGTTGTCATCATAAAGTATTTTATTCCACACCACTTACCATCCCCTGCGATTTTCTAAAGCATTCAAAAAATTAAGAGTAAGTATGGACATAATTATTTAAAAAAATGATAAAAAATGAGGGCAAAAAAATGATAAAAAAAGAGGGCAAATAAATGCCTACTATACCTGGCATTGATCCTCTACTGCAACAGTTGACTTTTATGTCAGTTACAGTACATGATAGGCATTAATTGTTCTATTTAGGTCTAGAAGCATATTTTCTTGGGACCTCTATTACCTCCCAACAAATAACTGTTCAGAAGTTTGCCACTGTGATTTGTAGGAGGTGTACATTTGCTATGGAATGAATGGCAATCCTCAGAGAAACAAGGAGGAGGCCATTCCTCCATGTTATTCTAACAACTGCCAGCTAGCTGCATTGAGATAAACAGATGCAATTATGAGCGAGGTGTTGTTGGGTGCACGTATTTGCAGTGAATATAATTGTCAGTGCCCATGGTGTGCTCACATGACGTCTGCATACTTACTACGCCGCTTTTTCCAGTGGTATATCCTGTCTCCTTAATTTGTGGTATTTTAATGACTTACGTTCCAGATCACGGTAGTCAACCCTTTCTTCAGCTGTTGTCCAGGAAAGAGGGTTTTTGCAAAAGATTTTTGTATGAGTACTATTTTTCTAAGTCCTGTAGTGTTTATCGTTTTTCTAGAGTTTTACTGAAGCTACTATTAGCTACTTCGACGTTTAGTACAATTATGAGCAAAGATACTGCAAGTGTCTCTTCCAGAGGTTCTAGTAAGGATAGTGAAGGTGTCGGTAAGTATAATATATAAACTTAGACGAAAGTATGTAATGAATGGAGCTTACTGTATGGTAAATACGTGCGTATTGTTTTATATTGACAAGTTGTGATGTATCACAAAACAAACGAGAGGGTGAGTTTTAGGATATATCACAACTCTTGAATAAAAATCGTAAGAAGCATTTACTATGATGTAATTTATTTGTTATGTATAAGTAACGAGGTTTAAAAGTCAGGCCTGTATCTCGTCGTCAAAGAAAGAGTTGGCAACTCAAGCTTCATTGACGTCGGAAACAAGTTTGTTGAAAGAGTGGAAAGTAGAAAGCAGATATTTGGACAATTTACGACACGAGATTTGCCAATAAAAACTAGTGTAGCACATAAAGGCACACAAGCACAAGTTATAGAAGAAACCACGATACTTAAGCTATTTTTCCGTTTTCAGTAGTCGGCCAAGTCAACAAGTGGAAGTACCAATTGTATTTCCAAAGGAAAGGTTAATTCGAATAATATAATTACTATAAACGAGGGTAAAGTATTCTTGACTTCAAAAATACAATAGACTTTTTAGAAGCTCTATTTTCAAAACTGATTTCTTTTCAACCATGTTCTTCATCATTTAAGCATAAATAAATTCAACAATTAAATGGTTCACATCTTACATTGGGGCGTTTTCCAGCCCCCAAAAGGGGCGTGGGCGCAAAAAATTTCCCCCGTGGGCAAGCTCCCGAACCCCAAGCTTAGCTCGCTTTGCTCGCAGTCCATAGTTCGTCTAACCTATTGAAGAAAAAAGAGTCACATTCGAAATTATATGAAATTAATAAAAACTAAAAATGTCAAAGGTGTTACTATGTTGTTGACACGTCTTGACTAGAGAAAAAATTGTCAGTTTTACTTAAGGTGGTCTTACAGGAAAAAAAAATCGAATTTTACCAAAATTCATTATTTTTTCATATTATTGAGATACAATCCTAAACCTTTCTAGATACTGCCTGTATCATTTTTTGTCTAAAATCACAATGTGCAGCCAAGAAAACTGTTCATATTCTCAAACTGATATTCAAATTTGGACAAAGGAACGCACACAATGACAATTGTTAATCGGTTTTACACAACTGACGTCACCCTAGGGAATTATCTCATTAAAATCTTTTAAGATTGTTTTTTTCGCTTTATGAAAATAGCCCGATAACTGATATTTCGTGCAGGATATCTGAACGAATATTTTAAGTACAATTACCAAACTTTCATATCTTATAGTTTAGACATTGGTCTAGGAGATGAACTAAAAGAACCGCATTTGGTTGAAATTTCACAAAGTTTTCGTCGTTTTCATTGCACACTTTTGGCATGCAAACAGAAAAAATCAAGCTAAAGGCATACAGTATGTCGTACAAAAGAGATTTTAGTTTACCTCCGAGACATTATTACGAACCATAGATTACAAATTATTCTAGTCTTCTATCTTGATTCGTTGACGAGTTATCATGTTTATAAATTGATCTTATTTTTTCTTTTGGGTGTGGTAAATCTCGCTTGTTATGACAACAATTTTCAAAATAATTAAATAACATATTTTAGTTTAGCGAACATTACCGACATCATAGTATAGGTGGCTTTTGATTTCAGTGGAAGTAACGAAAATTTTTTTTTTTCCTGTAAGACCATCTTAACTTTCTCGTTTTCTGGACTTTCAAGCCGTGCGAATCGTGATGCAAAAGCGGTCGCAACTCACGCATCTTTTGAACTCACTGACGTCTTTGTTGACATGTTTGAGAAAACTCCTAAGGAATCCCGTCAACATCGGTTAAGAAACTAACAGAAAGTAAACCGAAAAAAGCAAAACTTGCGAAGAAACTCGCAGGTGTTTTTGTTCTTTTAAATCAAAATGAGAAAGCAGTGGTAAAATACCCGAGCTGGAAACCTTTCTGTACCATAGAACGTTTAACATTATGAAGGCGAAGTTACCTCTGAAGAAACATATTTGAAACTCTGAAAGAAATCACTAAGAACTATCTGTCCATGCATGAGGTGAGACATGCTGTTGAGATATCGAACAAACAGATTTCGTACGTATTAAAGTGTTCACAGGTGAAAGAGAAGGATGTCCGCTGGTAAAACAGGTTTTGCTACCGGTGAGCAAATGTATAACTCAAAAGTAAATTGCTATCGAACAGTTCTATTCAACGTGCCTAGTTCTGCGTTTAAACTGTAAAAGAAGTTTGGATTCATATTGTTTTTCATTCCCATGTCGTTAACATAGTAACGCATCGACGTTTGTGCGTAAAAATAACACTAAGCACGGGAACGAGGTTCATGAGGCTGGAATATGTCAAACTCAGGGAACGTCATAGATCTTGCTTAGTATTACTTCACAAAAGGATTGGATGACGTTTTTATGTTAGGTACTCTAACATGGCCGTTATGGACTTTGGTTTTCGAGTCTTTGCAGGACGACTTAAAAGCTCTATAACTATCATTTAACAACTAATCTGGTTCCACTATCAAGCCATTGAAAGCTCGCATTAAAAGTCTGGTTTCCAACTGGGTCCCTCTTACCACATACAAAATATGAAAGGCACAAAGCGATACTGGTGCCGATTCCTTTAATTTCTTGGTGCTAGATTCAGTTACCAGTGACTGATATAGACTTTAGTCTTTTACTATGGCTAACGTCCAAGTATTTTACTCTGGCTTACGCCACACGACTTTACTCATCAAAGGGAAAACCCACTGTCACCAAGCAGTTAAGTAGACTCCCCATAGTTTGCCTTTCTGCGTCCGCGATCATTTTACGGTTGGTCAGTTAAATTATTTATCTAGTAATTTTGGAAGCCTTTAGAATAGAAAATGTTTTAAATTACACATATAATTTTTATTAGAACTTCATCTGGAAAAGAACATTTATTATAGAGCAGTTAAAATATGGAAAGATTTGTTGGATGATAATTTCATGGAAACGACTTAATATAAACGACTTAACAAATATAATAAATGACTCAGAACAAAGTTTGGGAATATTTTATAGTACACTGCAACCATTTTAGATCACATTACCTTTTCGTGTATTTGATTTATTGACTTAATGTTGCGTCACACCATAGAAAGCTCATATAGGAAATAGCCGACTATCCAGTGAGTTGGTAAGCAATGGTGGTCAAATTTTAATAGTACAACGAAAACTAAATGCATTGGTCAAAACTGATGAGACCTTTAAATGGCAACACGTACAGTTGTAAAGCTCGTTCACTCAGAAAAAAGGATTTCTGAGCCTTAGACGGGAATCGAACTTACAACCTTCTGATAACCGGTGAGACGCTCTAACCATTGAGCTACCACGACTCAGATGGTGAGCTAGGGTGCAGGTTTATCATTTGTACTGCCTAAGCGGATGTAACGATATGGTAAAAATGATGTAAATACTTAATGTCGAACACAAACTCAGTTCATGAGGGAGCTTGTAAATCTCAGACAGCTAGTGGTCGTTCGTCAAGCTCGTTCTCTCAGAAAAACGATTTCTGAGCCCTAGACGGGAATCGAACCCGCAACCTTCTGATGACCGGTGAGACGCTCTAACCATTGAGCTACCACGACTCAGATGGTGAGCTAGGGTGCAGGTTTATCATATGTACTGCCTAAGCGGAAGTCACGATATGATAATAATTATGTAAATACTTAATGTCGAACACGAACTCGACACGGAGTCGATTCCCGTCTGGAGCTCAGAAATCGTTTTTCTGAGAGAACGAGCTTGACGAACGTCCAGTAGTCATTTTAGTATTTTATTGTGACTAACGCCAGAGTATTTTACTCTGGCTGACGCTACGCGATTTTAGTCTTCAAAGGGAAACTAACTGTCACGAAAGAGTTAAGTAGACTTCCTATAGTTACCGACCGCGATCATATTTCGGTTGGTCAGTTGAACTATTTATCTAGTAATTTTTGAAGCCTTTAGAATAAAAATGTTTTAAATTAAATATAATATTTTGATTAGAACTTTATCTGGGAAAGAATATTTTAGTATGGAGCAGTTAAAATATGGAACGATTTGGGTGATGAGCTCATTGCAGATTAAACGACTCAACAAATTTAATAAAAAACTCAGAATAAATATTTAGGAAATTTTTAAAATATCTTGTAACCATTATAGTGTTGGAAATGCTTCGTGCACTGCTGCCAACACAATATCCACACACTAGGTTTTCTATTTTTGAAGCTTTGTTATCACAGTTCTCGATTCTCACTCAACTCTACATAGTACAACAACAACCCCTCTCCTATTACATGTTTTTTTTAAATGCTAGACTGATTAGTTCTCTTATAATAATCCCAGCCGGGCCAGGTAGAGTTTTCTCTACTTGTCCGGTATGGTTCGTCACTCGGAGTAACATCTAACATAATTATTCTCTACCCGAGTTCATTCTTCTACTTAAGCTAGTTCTCTTATCTTGCGCAATGTTTCTTATCACTTGTCACTTACTTAAGTGCATCAACAGACTATAATACCTCCATTTACACATTCACCCCATTTGTCTCATATAGAAACAAATACTTCAGTAAGCTGTTACTATTATTAGTGCATATCAGTTCGAAAGTTCAAGGCTAAACTACTATTCATAACTCAAAATTGTCAATAATAATCATTCTGTTCATTCTGTCCCGGGCTGAAAACATCTTTGATACACTCCTTTGCAATTCGGGCTGCAGTCCGCTTTGGCTTAAACTCACGGGCTGTAGGATTAAGGTTTGTCTTGGCTTCTGGGACTGTCCTGTCACAGGAGAGCTTTAGTGGGTAAATATGCTGAACCGGACGTTCTAGATGAGACTTTCTCGCACGGAGCTTTACAGCCCTGACCACTTCATCACGCCCTCGAATCAGTTTCTGCACGATCCCAAACCGCCATTTACCTCGATTCCTCTCGTCAGACTTGATAATCGCGACTTCACCTTCCTTTGGAGTGAACTTGGAAATCTTGTGTTTGAGGTTGTGACTTTCCCTGATTGCTTAAAAATATTCGCTACTCCATCGCTGCCAAAGCGCGTCCTTGCATCTCTTCACATATTTGGCTCGTTTCCGCAGGTCAGCAAACTCAACCGTGTCGACGTTTTATTCTAGTAAAATGTTCGGTTGTGCAAAAACCATCGTGTTTGGCGTGAGTACCGGAAGTTGGACGTCGTCTTCCACGTAGCTTAGCGGCCTGTTGTTCAGCGCGATCTCTACGATGAGTATAATAATAATAATAATGATAATAGTTAATTCATCCATCTTAGGTACAAAATTACAATGAATTTACAGGTATTAAGAATATTAAAAGTTATCACTAAATTTATAGATATTTACAAGATCTACTAATAAAAGATTGCTTATGTCTCTTAGTCCTCGATAATATAATTTCAGGGTGGTGAGGTTTTCTAAGTTCATATTTGTGAAACACCGGTTCTGGTAGCAGGTCATGGCATGGGTGGGGTGAGTTTGCTTGGATTTTTTTTGCTTCACGTTCATTAGCAAGTTCGCGTCGTTCTTTGAGTGTCGGAAGAGTGTTAGAGTCCACCCCTAGAATTTTTAAGCTTCTAGTTTGTATTTCTTCTATTTCATTTTGTAAAGAATTTGGAAGACCACTTCAGACTGGAGATGCGTATTCAAGGATTGGTCTGATTTTAGATATATATGTTGTAATACCAATCTCAGCTGGAAGTTACGATTTTCTACACTGTCTAAGATGAAACAGTCTCTTGTTAGCCTTACTAGTGATGTGATCTACATGCTTGTTCCACTTCAAATCATTTTGACACCACATACCAAGGAGTTTGATCATGTCTAATCGTTCAATTTCTTCCTCACCAATTTTAATTGGAGGTGGTTCTGGGATAGAGTTAGTGAAACATATCCACATATCCTTCGTCTGTTTTGGATTGAGCACCATTTTGTTTGTTTCTGCCCAATCACACAGAGCGTGTACAGTACCTTGCATTGAACTACTTGAATCCTTCTCAATGATTTGATGCTGAGTGCAATCATCTGCATATTTATAAGTGTTAATATCAGCAAGATCGGGAATATTTTCTTCCAAATCGTCTATATGTA
>JBAHVQ010218486.1:0-11315 GCA_036872915.1 Nanipora kamurai
TATATATATATATATAGAAGATATATATATATATATATATATATATATATATATATATTAGAATTATAAGCTAAACATGGTGTTAAGATGATGGACTTGAACATTACGTTCGGGTTTGAGTTTCTTAATACGCAGCGCTTCTTTGTATCGTTTGTAAATAACCTACTATCATTTGCACTCAAGATGGCACGAGTTTTGCCGAAACATGTATGTAATAAAGAAATTTGTCGATTCTATAAGCATTGCGGAAAAGGTTTTGCCACATCTTGTTTGCGCTTTCACTCATAACCAACATTTAGCAGCCGAAAGCTTACAAAATATGAGCTTAATCGTCTAACTGGGATCTGACTATATTAACTCCTCCAGTAGTCATTTCAAGATTTGCTTCATCTTTTTTAAACAGTAGACTTATTCATTGGTATATTTCAATGTTAATTAGAATGTTAATTGGCTTGCTCTCTTGTTGTTTATTCAGAAAAGTTTCCTTACTATTTTTTTATTTCAAGAAACGCTCGAAAAATGTTACGATTTCCAAGAGTGTGGTTCATCCGTTAGGATAAATAAATTCTCAAAAATACTTCCGTTCATGTAAAAACGGTTAAAAGTGATTCTCTCCCAGCAATAAACAGCAGAAGGTAACATGGAGTACTATACATAGCAGAGAGTTCCCAAGGGGTAGAGTCAAAATGGAGTTTTCATAATTTAAGAAGGCATCGGGGCTGAAATTCTAGTTTAAGACAGTTTACTTCAAATGGCATAAAGTAGTTCGAAGGGCCCCTTTAAGTTGAATGAGCGATACCAGAATGTGGTTTCGAGAAGCAAAGCACCTTCTTTTCACAAAAGATCATTTTCACGGTCAGTCTGAAAAGGTTGGTTTAGAGGATTTGCTTGACCAGACTGAACAGTTTTCAGTGATTAGATCTAACACTTCTGTTCATTCAAGGATATAAAATTTGAATGCTTCGTAGGCAGTGTTGAACGACGACTATAAGGCCAAAACGGTCAGGGAACTTCTGAGAGTTCGAGTTAGTAGAACTGACGTTTCAAGCCCAGGCTATTCGTCGGAGTGAAACGAAGGCCCTTCGCTCGATACTTCAGTTCACTAACTTTAACTTTCGGTAGTTTCCCAACCTTTTTGGTCTTACACACTTCTGTTCATATTCCTGTTAATAAGACGTAGAAAAGTACTTGATAAGTCATATTAGATGTAGCATAATAGTGTAAGCGTATTTACTTCAAGAGAACGAACAAACGTACCTCGACATGAAATATTTTCAACTGGTTTTCACCGCTATGCCACCAACAAATTTTATTCAATTCATTTGATACTGCATGCACATTAACAAAAACGAAGTACAGGGCATAAAAATGCCAGACGGGTGAGCAAACCCAAGTAATGAACTACTAATCTGTCGAAATTACAAGAAGGCATGATTACAACAATTAACCAGGTCATAAGCAGCAACAAGTCCTACCTTACTGCTCATGAGGGTCAGCGGTTTCACGCTTTTCATGCTTAGTCCGATTATCAGCCAAAGTATCGAAACCAGCCAATAATGAACCGCGAGTAGGTCATGATTACTAGGATCAGTCTCCATGGCTTCCTGAAGGAATGACGTGGGACACCTACATAGGAAAATCATAAAATTCCAATCTTTCTAAGCTAAGTAGAGCTAACCATTTACGTGCCCAGAATGATATTCCAATAAAGCCAACATACATGACAGCAGCTCCCACCAGCGCGTTCCATTGAAAAAATAAATGCAAATAGAAGTATATAACACCAACACGCAAATCCAGACCATTTACCGACCGTATAGAAGTATCCTCTGTAAGATACTTAACATACTTCTATAATTCTATTTCAGAATCATCCTCCGGGTAATATGAAACGATAAATTCACAATTAACCTACACTGCTGAAGTCAACTGAAAAAGTTGACCCTAGCGGGGTTTGAACTCACACCTGCGGGAATCCGGTCTGCCGCTCTACCTGTTGAGCTATCGAGCCTACAGGGGCTGGAGGTGAGTTATTATCCAACTTAAGTGCACGAGATATTTTCGCGACAACTTAACGCTATCCACGAGGATGGATGTGCAGTGTTTCAATTCTATTTCAGAATCATCCTCAGGGTAATATGAAACGATCCCGCTCTAGTCAACTTATTCAGTTGACTTCAGCAGTGTAGGTTAATTGTGAATTTATCGTTTCATACTTTTATAACCTTAAAAATTGTTTAACAAATAGACATTAAATAGACACGATACAACTTACGTGTCGCCAGTCTGCCAAAAGTCTTCAACTTCAAAAGTTATGTCTGTTGGTCGATCAGTATCACTGCCGTTTTCATGAGAAATCTATTAAAATCAGTCAGCACCATTATCATTATGATTCAGTGGCTGTTGGAATGGTAGATTTGGAAATGACCACTTTTGTATTCCTCTGAAGCAAATCAACATTTCGGTAGTTGATTTTTTAAGAAATTAAAAAAAGTTAGCCACTACACGATTTCAGCAGTTTTGTAAACGATTTTGACAACTTTACTCCTGACCTACCTCAGCTAAAACTTGCAAAATTGATCTTGTGGATTTTAAAAAAATATTTAAAGAAGAGCAACTCATTTCGACCGTCTAGAAACAACAAAACGGGTGTCAATTTTCCACATCACTCTAAATTTTAAAATCAACCAAATGTAGTAATATATAATAATAATAATAATAACAACAATAACAATACCAATACCAATAATAATAATAATAATAATAATAAAAAGAGGAAGACATGCAACGACAACAATAACAACTGTTTGCATGCAAAATAATAACTCAATAATACAACGGATGATACACAGAAGAAAAACGGCGGATAGGCAACACATCAAGTGGATATTTTCCACTGATTAAATTGAAAGCAATCGTTCTATTTAAGCCACAGCCAAATAATCAGAGTGTGGGCGTACAATTTGCCTAACTATACATTTTAAGACATGAAAGGAAACGCAACCTTAATGCACAGTCGTTCTTTTGGAGCCTTGCCAACCTAAAAAAACAGACAAAGTAACACTTAGAAATCCTGACATTGATTTCCGGTATTCTGGATCTTTTGTGTAAATTACAATAGGTTTTTATGTTTGAGTAATTTTACTACCGCAGAATAGAGGGAAACTACGGACATTAGCAAAACACATCCAAACAAGCACAGACAAACTGCTGAACTTTTACTCTTATAAAGTACTTCAAGTTCACCACTAAGTTTAAAAGTGTCTAAATATCTGTATATTGCTGAATAGTTCACCTATATACCAACATTATGTTTACCTTTTCTGTTAACATAGTTATGGCTGACACAGAATCTTTTAATTTACGCCACATGAAAACACACAACCCTGCAAGAAATAACACATACAAATGCATGAATACTGGCCGAAAATGTAAAGATAATTTTTTGAATCTAATCTCGGATTTTTTCGCTGCTTTTATAACCATATTGTACTATAAATTTGTTTCCTAAAATCGTACTTCGCTTACGATATGTTTCCACGTCCATCAACCTCCCCATAAAATTCCATACTAAGTTGATATGTTCGTTTTCCCAAGAGTTATCCTTGTTTTCCACTGGTGCACTTGTTTTGCACTTGCTGAGTTCCTAAAACCATCTGAAGTGCTACCAATTTGTGGGAACTAGTTTGTTTAAGCATCCCTAAACTCAATTCCTGATAAAGAAAATGCGATTTCTGCTATCCAAAGTATTGTTACAGTTTAAACAGGCTACTTCTATTGTTCTTCATTCAAGATAGAACTCATCAGCCGCGATCGGTTCGTAAATTCATCAGTTCCAAGGATCCGTGTTTACACGGCCCAAAATTTTGGATTTTGACCGCGAAAGCTGCCGATCGAAATCCCGATAATTTTGAACCGTGTAAATGGGGTACCGAGGATGTTTGATATATGTTTGTACTTGATATTCAATAGATTGAAGGGAAACTATTCATTTACTTACTTACTTACTACTAAAAAAGACGGTTTTTGTCACTTCTAGAAAAAAAATCTTATCTTATTAAAAAAAATTATCCTATTAATTACCCATTTCAATCTCGAAATAAACTAGATTGAACGGTAATAGCAACGACCTGGACCCCTTATTTCGTGATGTTTTGGGATACCTAGAATGTGTTTCTATGTATTACATTTCCTTCCAAAGTATTTGTGCACATGTTTTGGGGACTCAAATTTGCATTCTCCACCTTAAAAAGGAAAGAAAATAAGGCCAATAGAAAACGTACCATGCTTCATTCCCAGGTCGTCGATGCACTTTACATGCTCCAGAGCTTTTTGGAGAAATTCTGACTGCTAAAATGCAGAAAGAAATTTTTTTTAGCCACACCACTTCACTTGATAATCAGAACCAACAAACAGACTTACACTGTATATTTAGTAACTACAACAGGCTCTCGCATAACTTTGTGCTCGCTTAAGATGGCTGAATACAGTTTTCCCAGCTTTTCGCATTCCATGCTTCCCTTAGACATAAGTATGAAACAGCGATGGCCCATAACATTACAACTGACAGAGTAATAAGATAATGGTGTAATATTTCCATCACAACAATAGGAATTAAAAACAATCACAAGAGTTAAGTTATGTTAAGTTAGCGAAAAATAATCATTAACTTTTCTTCTTGAGTTGTGCAAAGCACATAATCAACAAACTTTATACTTTCGCACTAGTTTGATATCATTTTTACTTGCATTTTTCATCAATTTTTTTTTCAAGAAATTAGTGGTTTAGATTATGCCAGAAACTTCTGTGGAATCTTCTCTGTTTAACTCACGTTTTAAAGTTTTCGTCGAACAAATTGCGATGCTAATCAAAATTCTGCCAAGTTTCTACAAATTTTAACGACTACATTTTCCTCAACTTAAACAAAATTGACTTTCAATGTTGTTTTCAATTACTATTGCAGCCACGAAAACACTCAATATTACCTTTCCTCATTATAGTCCCATGATCCCTTTTTCACTCACCCAAATTTGGCATTACGGGTTTCAATCATTCCAGAGCAGTAGGAATGCCAAAATGCATTATAAAATGCGAAAAACTACCTAAACTGTGTTCAGCTACCTTAAGATACAACTTTTTCCTAGATTGTTGACGAAGTTATGATCTATTAGAGCTACACGTTAACCGGTCAATCCTGTCGAAGTAAAAAAGGTCCAGAGCCACTTTAACGGAAGGTATTGTCTAATGCTATCCCTTGTTACCTCCTTGTTTCCAATCCAATGGCTCACGTATTCATACGTGCAATGGGCCCAGAGTATATTTTGAGCCAGGCTGTACGGAAAGCGCTTGCGTAGCTCTGGTAAACCTGTAAGGTAGAACAACAGCAACTCATTACAGATTTCGTTTGTTGCATACAAGTTTATAAGCACTAATTAATACACTAGTCTACGTTTTAGCTCGACTGGCGACATCTCGTCCAACAGCCAACACACCACAGAGTGGTCTTGTATGGCAAAGTGAAAATTTTAGTTTTAGGTAAAAATAATTCATGACAGCTAGAGAGTGCCCAATACCTCGCAGTTAAAGTGGTCAACATTCAGGTCTAAGCGTTACCTAAATCAGGTTAGATTAACATTTGCCGGTTTAAATGATTTTCAACACAAACCAACCATTTCTCATTTTCACTAGCTGCATCTTCGGCAACTGGTCTTGCTTGGATCTCAAGTGTATGATTCTGACGCTTAAAAATTATTGATTATCGAAATTCCCTAAAAGATCTTTTCGAACTGCACTTTTGGATGTCTACTCCAGAATCAACGCTTGAATTCCCAAGTAAAAAAAAAATAATAAAGACAAAAACCTGTAAGACTCGACTTAAGCATTCGCAGTAAGCTCATCAACTATCACAAAAATATGATAACATAACAGAACGAGACACTGCGAAAATTTAAAGATTTTAGCACGCAAACCTTTAAGGAGCTGACTGGGATCATGTTCTTCTGCTATTTCCTCCGGTCTATCGTCATCGCCGATTGGGCGTTTCCTTGCTAATGAAGGGTAGCCAAGACAAAGAGGTCCTATATCATGTTTAACAACCCATCTCGCGACATTTTCGGCAATTCCTGATTGACCTCGACCAAGAATATCTATGAAAAAAATAACGGGGCTCCCTTTATTCAAGCTCATCTCCAGCGCCAATCAGCGATATCACGTTTGAAAGGAAATAGAAAACAAAGATTCCTAGAATTATTTAGAAATATAATGAAACTGAAATCATTTTTTCCCTTGCGGTTGAAATGTTGACGTCTTCGTGTATAGTCGAGTGAGACGTTACGTTTGAATGCCTCCCTTCATGTCCAATATTCTCAAACTCCGACTTCACGTCCGAACGTTTGGCTGGACTAGTTGGATCTGCCGGCCTGATTCATTTTTTTGCGGGAAATAACGCTGTTCGAGAAGAATTAATGAAAAATTGCACGCACGTTCGTCGAGATATTGATAATACGCCAAACACAAGTGCGATTTTTGATTAATTCTTCAAGAACAAGTGTTATTCCGTATTAATTCCACCCCAGTCGATTTTACGAGTCGAAAAAGAGTACTTTTTTCCTAAGAAGACTTGTTATCGCCAAGTGAAACTTCCCAGAGGAGTGGTATTTTTTAAATGCAACACATACGGGACCTGAACGTGTATTTAACGTAAATCAAAATCAAAAGAACCAATTAGAAACGAGTGAAATCGGGTTAGATAGAATTGTAGAGGTAACACTGCCTGACCCTTGCATTCTTTTTTCCTTGATACTCCAACCCTTTCAATCCGTTCACGCTCGTGCCATCCCATCATCATTTACACAACTATACAACCTCCACAAATGTCATATTGGTTATATCCCATGCCTTCCCAGATAACCTATTTCACTCCATACTTACTCAATACGCTCAAGTTCGATAAGAATTCCGAACATTCTGGTGAATGCTCTCGCTCCTTCTTCAACTGAGTTTGGCTATTGATCTCCAAGGACAAACAAAAGTTAGCTAAATGTAAGACGTCGTCAAGTTGATTCACCAGTAAATTCCAACGCTCAATTTCCAATGATACGGAGACCCAGTCGGTTTCTTTTGCGCCATCTGGATCATCCTTTCAACACAAAATCACAAGTTAGGTGATTAAAGACTTCATTGTGTCTTGCTGTACAAACTGTGATAAGCTAAGAACTCAGAAAAACTCTGACCTCCAGACGTGACTCGAATCCGCAACCTACCGAACGCTAGCCAGACCTTCTAAACACGTAACCTTCTGAGTACTAACCATTGAGCCACTAGAACTCAAATGACAGAGCAGGGTTACTAGATTGGCATGGATTAACTGACACTTCACGACTTGTAGTCCAGCAACTCCTTGCCGACTAACTCATCCAAAGACACAATGAAGCCTACTTCAAACAGTGTAGGTGCAGAGGCCAGTAGAAACAAATGCGTGTTGTGATCGTTCTTTAAATGATCATACCTCAAGTTTTTTCGCAGCAGTTTGCGTTGCCACCACTATACTTCGGCAACAAACAGCCGCAGCCAGTGTTTGCGAGGTCACCTGGGACTCTGCCAACCGATGACGTAATTTCTCCCACCAAGTTGCAATGCCGTGACGCTCCCTGAGGTCGCTATCTGAGGTATTCTCAAGACCTGCAGAAATTGAGACAAAGACACCCTGAGAACTTTAGCAAAACTGGATACCCATCGATCCTTGCTTGAATGCGGAAGGTATGCCAAAGTCACCACTGTCAGCATGAGGAAGTCAATGATGCTGTATTCAGACCCTTGGCGATAACATTTATAGCGACTAGACAGATGGCATCAACATTTCTAGTATAACGACTTACCGTACTACATTGTTATGGGGTGTTACGAGTTAATAGTTACGAGAACACTATATTGGATAAACGTAAACTGATCTTATCAAAGGCTTCCTTAAGTAAATTTCCTGAGAAGTCAGCAAATACTGCAGTCATTGTTTTCCTGATGTGTGTTATACTCACCACTCATCGAGCTGATTGACGAAATGAGGTTGTAAAGCGTTGAAATAGAAGATAGATTCGTTAAGATCTGTTTTTTCTCCTGGGATAACCAAAAAAAGATCAAAAGGTCCTACAAGATACAAACGAAGGAAATTTGGTTTTCAGTTATAACAGGTACGCTCAAACATTCTTATAAAGGCTTGCCAGCAGTTTGACTTTCACATTCCTCACCACATTCGTGTTTTTGGGTCTTTTTATCTGTTTTTTTCCCTTTTTAGTAAAGTCCTCTGACTGTATTTCAAGCTTTCTTTTTCTTCTTTTTCGTCTTCTTATTATTGCTTTCACCTACTGTTGTCGTTTAATATTCTGTTAATCATGAATTTTCCCTGCTACAGTTAATGTTTGAATTCTTTACCCATCCTAGATCATGGCTGGTCAAAAATATACTCATTCCGGTTTTACGTGTGGATACACACTAGTGCAACCCGCTTCCACAAATTAGTCTGCAACCAACTTTTATAAACTAGTCTGAAAACTCAAAAATGTTGTACCGTAATTCTTTCAAAATATGTTTGATCAATCCAAGCATAATATTTACTAAATTTTTAAAGAAGTCTATTGGGTCAGTAACGCTTCAACATAAGAAAAATGTCGATGTGTGGACCTTCTAAAGCGGAAATAATCGGCTGGTAACGTTATGGTTGGTTCAACTACTCGTTTGTAACTTGCTGTAAAAGTGATGAAAGTGGTAATACAAGGTCGCACTAGTGACTATCACAAGTTGCCCATCACGTCCCCTACCCTAAGCAAAAATTTGTCACAACTAGATTTCTTTTTAATATTAGGAGGAAACGAATTCAGGAAAGACAAGGATTTTAGCGCTAAACACCGAGGGGAAAAAGGCGTGAATTTCTTGCTCGCCACTGACTGATTTAATTACAGACTCTAGAAAAGACAAAAATCACCGTAAAAACGACTTCTCCCTTTAATAATACTGGGGGGAAACTCCAAAAGAAAACATATATCTAGTTCAACTTGCATACTTACCAGCAAATCTGCTGGAAGTATATTTAAACTGTCCAGAATTAAACAAAGTTTCTCGCAGGAGATTGAGCCACAAAACGTGTCCTAAAATATGCATAGAATAGACAGGAAAATAACAAGTAAGCATTAAAGATTACCCGTTGCTGGATTTACCCAGGCGAAGGAAACGAATATGACAGATTCCTAAAGTCAAGTGAATTACCTTGTATACGAAGTTACCTAAATTTGAAAGACATAAAACAGTAATTAACATCAATGATTAAAGTAACTATACCAATTCCGTTAATGTAACACATAGTCCTCTAGAATAAATATTAAAATATATAGGTGATGAAAGTTTTTACCAAAAAGCTACAAAGTCTAGAACTTTGGGATTAGTTTGGTTATCATCAAAGATAAAAGCAACTTTTAGCTGCCGTAAAGTATACCAGCAACTTCAACATTTACGAAGTAATACAGAATTTTTGCTTCGACTCCAAAAGTTGACCTCATTGAGCCTATTTGTGCAAGAAAAAAAACACGCGCCTTTCGTAAAACAGAAGCTGGCCCATTTATACGAGGACCGACTACACAAGACGTGAACAGCTCTGTAGTGTCGGACGAAGACGTCATTTGTTTTCCCCCCATCTCCTGTTCGTAACACACGCAGGCGCAGTAGCTGTTTAAGCAGAGAAAAACGTTTGAACCCGTTTATACGAGCGTCTTCGCGTCCAAGTTGATGGCGCGTTTTAAATAAAAACAGCCGAATTACCTCATCCTAAGGTAAAACGGCGTATCGTGTTTAAGTCAGTTTACATAACATAACCCACTAGATACGGCGATGATTTTGCATGTTGGCCTGATTTTGAGGTGAAGATGAGCGTAAAACTTTTGGGCTTTTATAGTGTTACAAATGCGTAAATTGCGCGTTACAGAAACTGAAATTTCCAAAGATTAATCAGTCTATATACCATAAGTCATCCAAATTCGCATAAAGTTTTTCAGTTATGGGAAACAGTTATGGGAAATAGATGAGTCCACTAGTGGACTCATCTATCTTCTATCTTTAAAACAATTATAAATTCAATATGTAGTGTATTTAACTATTGAAAAAGTATAAAAAAATAGTGCTATGATTAATTGTTCCCATGGTAACAACAGAGACGGAACTTACAAATAAGACACATTATCATCAACGAGAGATAGTCGTGACCGAGTTTTGGCAACAAAGTTTTTGCATTTCATGAAAATTCTATCAGATGAATAGGTTTCAAAATTAAATATTTACGCAAGCTAAATACATTACTGAAACAAACGTCCAAAAATTTAATAGAAATTTAATACTTAAATAGAATTAAATATCGCCATTTAATGAGACTCTTTTATTTTTTAAATTTATTTTATAATTAATTAATTTTTTTAAAGATCACTAAAATTGCCGTCTTGCAGCTCACGAATTTTTGTACTATTTATGCAAGCATTTCACAACCTATTCATGGCGACGTCTCACCTTGTTTATGGAAAGCTTCTATGGTAAGAAAATAGCAAAACTTACGTAACAGGAAAACATACCCAGCTTTGACAGAGCTTCGGAAGACAGATTCGTCCTTACGTGAATCAAGGACTTATCCGAGCTCGCTGTCGATTTAGGTTGATTCTGCCTCTCTGCTTCTTTAACCATCTCGAAACAGCTCAAGAAGTTTGTGATAGTTATTTCAGAAGGAACATTTGAATTGTCTTCATCTTTTCGCAATTTTCCACTTAACTCCCAATATTTTTCAATGGAATTCAGCAGGGTACCAGTTTCTGAGCCAGTCAAAGACAGAAGAGATGCAAGCCACTGTACAACGACAGAAACATATAAGCAAGTATTCCGTTTAAAAAAACGGTTTTCAATGTATTGATACCGTGATACAAACAAAAGAACAGGAGAAGAGTAAACAGAACAAGAGCCGCTTAGCTTTTTGAAAGTCTAGCAGTATCCAAACACACACGCAAAAAAAGGTTTTTAGGTATTTCGTTTATAAAATAATCAGATCGTTCAGACAATATAAAGTTCAGTGACCTTTCGGCGGGAAATTTTGCGTGTTTGGACACTTCTAGTTTACAGAGGCTATTACGTTATGCATCTTGTCGCGTAACTGTTCGCTCTGCTTACAACTCCGATGACCCACGTTCTTGGAAATCAATCTGTATCAAATGCAACTCTGTCCGTAATCTATGTATACCCCCAACTTGCTGTTTTTAGACCTCTTCCAGTAACTTATTCTTAGACTAACG
>JBAHVQ010218517.1:0-11313 GCA_036872915.1 Nanipora kamurai
GTCAAATCGGGTCTTCTTGCCGTACAACTTGTCCTCATCCTATGTTCCCAATCCCAATATAGTTTTTTCCCATTGCTTTCGATAACTTTTCCTTATTATTATTATTATTATTATTGAAAAATTATTATCATCAGATTTTTTTCGGTATTTAAAGATGGATCACAAGTAATGGTCGTCGTTAAGAGCTAGGTGCTACCTGCACTTTTAGATCGCATGATTGATCGTTGAGGTTGCTTCCCAATTGTTCAACGGACGATTATCGCTGATTCTACGTTAGAATTTCATCGGCTCTTTTGTTTGTTATATTTTGGTTCGTAATTTTAGTTTAAACTCCTAGAAGATATAGTTTCTATATTTGTATATCCGAACTGAAAACTTTGCTGACTGGCGTTAGGAGTATTTCATCCACAAAGGTTTTCCTAATCCTGGAATAACATAATCGTTTTTTCAACAACCAAGCCCTGGTAGACTGAGAAGATAGTGGAATGTCTAACTTTCTAGAACACACCTAACTATCCCTGCTTTTCATAGACACATCGTGTTTTTTTGGACTTGGTCAACCTTTACTGTTATTTCATTTTCTTTTTTATCAATTGTTTGAACTTTTTGGTTACAGGGCCAGAAGCTCCAACGGCAACTGAAACGCGTCCTACTTATATTTCTCTTATTGACCACTGGTTCTTACTCTTTCATTAACTCACTTCATGATACTCAGTAGCCTAACAAGCAGGGGGCATAAGGCGCAGCTGGTCCGGGAGGCACTTCTATCGGAGCGGCATTTTTTACCATGAGTAACCTGAAAACGTTTCTCATAATTATTTTAGTCATAAATGTCGTATCAGCGTTCTTATTGGTTAACGGTTTTCCCGCCACAACATTGGGTTCAGCAAACTAGCTTCACAGCTAAGGATTTTAATGTTTTGGCGACTATGTAAGTTACCAAAGAATGCTATAAGGAAAGTACATTGAATAAGAAGTTCATTATGAATAATTCTGACAAGAACTAATGGAGGAGAGAAGTTTACATTGGAAATAATACACTATTTTAACGAAGGAAATCCGTTTGTGAGTCAGGTAACTGCAACGTTAATTAATTAACCGGGTTTGGCGTTAAAACCTCACTACTTGTATAATAAACAAATTACACCATAGTGACTCTTCCGTAGTATTTTTCTTTCACTCGTGGTGATGGAAAATGTGAAGTTGCTTCACATGTGAATCACATGTAAACCACGTGTGAAATTGAAACGTCAAAAAAAATCAAAATGTGAAAAGCCACATGTGAAATTTTATTTTGAAATCATGTTGAATTTTCCCAAGAGAAGCCAACAATCTCTTTCCCAGAGCTTTCTTAAACCACGAAAGCCCTGAGAACGAGATTAGGAAGGCAGAGGTAAATAATTGGTTCAGTTGTGACAAATGACAATATTTTATAACCAAGTTAAATTGGAAAGATATGTCGGTAGTTTTAAAACTTTTGTAAATAGTGGTTCGTTATGATTCGCCATTTCTTTGTTGCGAAGTTCCTAGTGTATGACGATTTGATCCGGTTTACCCCGATAGCAAACGGTCGCTTTAACGGGTCAGTTGAAATTGTAATTCGGTCCGTTTGCTCGCAGGGTGGACTGGATCTACCCACCATACACTACGAACTTGGCTCTAGAGAAATTGTTGATTGATATGTTAAATGTATATGAATTAGTTTCCCAGGGCTCCTTAGGTGAGCATTTGTAATGAAAATATACCGTATTTTTAATAGATAAGTTGATGATAATAATGATGATGATGATGATGATGATGATGATGATGGTGATGATGATGATGATAAACTGAGAAACATTTTTCAACCGTTCTTTCTCGTGAAAAGGGTAGCCGAGCACCAGGTGGGTCCATATGTACTACAGTCGCAAACTAAAAACAAAACAGCTGTCCCACTCACACCAGCTTCTAAAGGAAAATATAAGCAAATGCTTGTGCAAATAAAATTTGAATCTAAAAAAGTTTCTGGGGACAGATAACGTGTGTCTGTACACTCTTAAAGTGTAACTCTTTTGGAGACGTTTGATCGCAATCTACTTACTTTGACAATTGTAGTTTTCCAACAAAAATAACAATTTACAATCAATTGGCTATTTCGACAACAGTTAAATTGTATTGGTAGATTCAAGTTTATTCAGTGCTACATTAGTTTAGCCGACTAAATGGAAAGGAATATTCTTGCCCCAGGCTAAGTCTAGATCTACTTGAATAACAACAGCCGTGAAGTAATTATCTTTCTAAATTCAGAAGCCAATTTGATATTAAAAACACTTGCAGACAGAGAAACTGGTTGGATAAGTTTGCTTAATGCCATTGAATTTCGCAGCCTGTAAATGATTTCATGGTAAAGCCGTAGTGATTGGTAACTTTGAGGTGAAACCTCAATTGTATTAAACAAACAGAGACTCCGGAAAAATGCGTGAGGATGGGGTACAGTAAAAGCTGTATTAAACAGCCCTTTATTAAGTGGACAGCCTATTCTAAGCAGACACTTCCCGTAGTACACCCAAATTACACCCCAAATGGATGTCATAAATAGAAATTCTCTTTAACGAACGCGAACACCTAAATTGATTTGAAAAGCCAGTATATCCCTGTATAAAGTAGGCATCATTTTTAGAATCACTCGACTATTTAACAGATCTCCCCAGATCATGCTCCCAACCCCTAGACACAACAAATAGTCAGGATCTTTCATTTTTCTGTGTCTTTCCGTGCTGTAATAACTGTGCATTGGATTTCTGCTCCTGTGTAGCACTTTATAGCTGTTGCAAGATATTTCGTCAGAGACCTAATATCTAAGAATTCCCTGATGGTGTCTGCTTGATATATAAGTTTGACGATAATTGTCAGTAAGAACGTTAGATAGATAGACGTGTGTGTCTCACGCCGAATACGTGAGAGTTGGTTGCATGGTCTGTTTTCCAGTCAACGGCACTTTGGATCGCTTCTGTTCGCATGTTTTTAAGAACTTTTGGCCGAAAATGGGAAATTTAGCAACATATCTAATTTTAAAGAAACTCTATTGCTAATGCTATTGAGCTGGAGGTTGCCATACAGATAAGATAATCGAGAGGGAAATTAGACTCAGACTTTTTAGTTTTTTCCGTTATCTAAAGACTAAAAGCAACCCATTTGAATTATCTTTCCCTCTGACGGTAAACATACGTTGTAAAAAATGGAGTCTTTGTGTCACAAATAGGAAATTTTGAGAGCTATTCCTATAAATCTTTCTCCAGTGTATAATGACAATCCTTTACGTCTCTTCGCAACAAAATGTTTTTTCAAAGTTACAAGTAAAATCGTTAAACAGAAGTTTAGAAGGCAAATATCTCAGATCTCAACAAGTATTGGAAGTAGATATTCGAAGTTGTGGTAGTGTTAAGAAAGACCATGATTGGTGACTGTCATTTCTACGGCCTCAGCATTTTCTTTGGACTATAATATCCGAAATAGTTTGACTGAGGCAGTTTCAAGATTGCGGTCAGAACAAAGGCCTTTATTATATAATTAGAGCTGAGTAAATTAATGATATTGTGTTGACGTTGGAAAAAACGAATGAATAATAACAACAGCTGCGGTCGACCCAGTATAGCAGCCGTGGTTTCACAGGTCGCGTGGGTAGACGCCATATTTGTATGCACTGTTCTGGATAAAGTCATTCGCCTTCATTAACCTCGAGTAGTGAACCTTGAATTCGACCTTTGCTTAGTTCCTGAATGGCGATGAATTCAAATAAATGTGGTCAAAATTATTCGAGCACTGGGAAGAGGGACATCGAAGAGGAAGAATGTCTTTTAGAGAAATGTGTCGACAATTTAGGGCACGAGATAAACGAGGAAAGAAGGGCCGAGGAAGATCTTTTAGAAAAATGTGGCGACGGTTTAGGACACGAGGCAAATGAGGAAAGAAGGGTTGAGGAAGAAGCAGTTAGGGATAATAAGGAAGAAAAAAGAAGAAAACAGATTCAAGAAGACGACAAAGAAAACGAGATGGGCAGACAAGTCAAAGGAGAAGAAACCAGCCTTAGAGAACGAGAACAAAGAACAGAAGAGCCGAGAACTGAAGAACAGGAAGACGAAATGAAAAAGAATCAAAAGGGAAAGAAAACGCAAGAAGAAGGAGCAGGAACGAATCAGTTTAAAATCGGGAAGAAAGCAAGTCTGGCAGAACCAGAAATTATGGATAACGATGATAACGAAAAAGACATGACAATATTCATCCAAGAGAATTTCGATAACCAAAGCTGCAAACACTGCTTTGAAGTTTTGAATAAAAACGTAAAACTGAGTAATGTCAAAGCTTGCGTCCATGACCTTTCAACTGTGAACGATATACCTTCTGAACAAGCCGAAATTCCGAAGATGTTAAACGAAATGTATTCGAAAAAGGACAAGGAACGATCTTGTAACGAAGTCAGTAAGTCGCTACGTTCGAGTCTCCGAAGTCTATCCACTTGCCAAGATTCCTCTCGCTCAGTCCGAGGATTTCCCAGCAAGCATAGCCTAACCCTAGACCTGGAATGTCGCATTTGTCACGACGCCGAGGGCCAAGACCTTATCAGTCCCTGCCATTGTGCCGGCACTTCGAAGTGGGTGCACGAATCTTGTATAATTCAATGGATCCGTTACACGAAGACCAAACAGTGTGAAATCTGTACATGTCCTATCGTTGTAAAGCGTAAGAAGAAACCAATAGATCAGGTAAGCAAAGTAAATCTAGCCTCCCTGAAAGACGCTTATTGTTTTACAGCTAATTTACAAAAATTGTCGCCAAATGGTAATTTCTGTAAAAAAAAAGCTAGCCCAAGTAGTCACACGGTATAGACCATCTCTATATTTAAAACAAATTCTCGAAACTGCTGAATACTCAAAAGTGCTCCTTCGAGCTGTAGAATTATATTAGCATATTATTGGCTTAACTCAATAATTAGTGTTATACGTGAATTATACCATCGTAGAAATATCGGTATAGCCAATGATTAGTGTAATTTACAGGATTGGTCGGTTTTTTATTAGTACACTCATTATTTGATCGGTCTTGTTCGCTAAAGAAATCCCCTAAAATACAGATGGGTAAACTCTCTCAACGCACCTTATATAATTAATGCTCTCGTCAATGTGCAGGCATCTGGTGTTTAGTACTTGCGGTAATTTCAGATCGACTGGTACCCGTTGGGGCATGCAAGTCAACCCCATAACTACATATCAATAAAATGACATACAAGGTAGCGATGAATCAAAAACTGTCGTTAAGTAGAATTTATAATAATTTAACAACGCCTTATAAGTATCACAATACTGAGAAGAATCAAAGTGACTAAAATTCCAGAAAGAATAACAAATTCGGCGTGCCATGCTTTAATATGAATTTTATGAAACGTTCAATAGCACATCTAGGCTCGTTTTTATGGAATGCTCTGTCTGCGAACTGGACTGAAGATATTCCACAAAGTGTACCAGTGTTTTGTAATATGATTAAAAAGGATAATTCTTTCCAGTTAACAGATTTTAATTCTCGTTTATTCAGGCAATTCCGAATATTATGTCTGATATTTTATATTATACGTTAATCAGAGTTCATATTATAATTACTATGAGCTCCAGACGGGACTCGAACCGTTGCTGCTTGTCGAAGTAACAGCGTTCGTTCCACTTGATCACATACTTACCACAAACCAGTTGCAAACATATCTTATTGACAAACTGTGAGATTTTTGCGTTTGTAGAAGTAGCGTGTTCGGCGAAGTTGTTAATCAACGATGTTTCGTCGTGTTTTTTGTCAACACTAAAGGGTAGCGGGAGTGTAGTTACGAACCCAGCTTTGAGCACGAAAAATTATTTAAATCATTTAGGTCAAATAGCATTCAGTTATTCGTAAATAGGTTAGATTCATGATGGCAAAAGTAGATTCATGCTGGAACTAACAAGATCACATCGATCTCGGAACAAATAAAAGAGGGCGTGCCCAGGCCTGCTTGCCATAAAGGTAGAGGTGCTCTGAGACAGGTTTACGTTCCTGATAACGGTATTCCAGGAAGTTTTGAGAAATTCAACTCAGTAGTTGTAGGGTTTTAAATTTGTCATTGAAAGTTAAGGTTAGCCAGTTAAAGCTGAACTTCAAAAACCGTTCTTTGAATTCGAAGGCAAAAATTAAAGCGATTTATTAATAAATTTTGGAAATTCGCCACGTCAGGTCAGTGTATTGTTTTTCTTTCTTCTTACAATTAATACTGCCTTAAAAATTATCTGAGCTACAGATAAGGAGGAAGCGTCCCCTACGCCTCCGCTAAATCTGCTCATGACCAGTCCATTTGTGTGATGTGGTAAAACAAACCAAGATTTCCTTGGCGTCATCACGCTAACAAACTCTACTCAAACTAACCTCAATTTTCAATTTGGAATACTTTTCAAGCCATTAGATGGACTTGTGAAAACATGTTGTGTCAGCAGCTGCCACTGTTTTATCTTCCATATGTCACGTCTATAAATAGCGTTACTAAAAATCAAAACAGAATCCGCTGGAGAGTACACCACGACTTTATGTTGTCACCAAGGTAATCAAAAATAATATAATTTTAGACCTTCCTAAGCTTTTATAATATTAACAATAAATTACACCTCTGGTCCGGTTGAGCAAAACGATGATTATCTGTGGTAATGTAATATGCACGGGATTACATTGTTAATTCCATATCACGTGATTTTACTCGTTCGTGACTGGTCTTTTACTTTGGTTTCTGAAGTTTCGTATGTGTGGTATTAAGAAAAAGTAGCACATGTGGTATCCATAAAAAAACACCACATGTAGACAAAAACTATTGTTTTTCGACTCGTAATACCGTTTGGCTTAACGGTGAATGCCCTGATTACATAAAAGACTTGTTATTACGGAACGGTGATGTTCATTCTAGATCCACTAGATACTGTGCTCTAAATCTAATCATACCTCGTTATAATTGTAGAACAGAAAGACATTGGTCCTTTACGATTTCTGGTATAAAATTATGAAATTGCCAGCATATATTAAAAAATATTGCCAGCATACATTAAAAAGGCGAAATCACTGACTAATGATTTAAACGTTATCTGTAAACTTATTTAATGTTGTTATAGAAATATTGACCAATTTACACTTTAATTCTATTTTCATGGTGGACAAATTTTTATATACATTACATTTTATCATTCACTTTAATTTATTATCTCAGTGTATTCTTTTATAGTTTATATCAAAGGCCGTACAGGGCAAAAGTGCCGCTCGATGCCAAGGCAGTGACGCATCGTTCCCCCCCTCTCTCTCTTCCATAAACCAAAAATCTGCAAAACACACACATATTTCGCTAAGAAATAGTATTAACCATGTGATGTTTATCATTTATAGACCTGGAGCGAGGGGTATTCCACAAAAAATAACCCCTTGGGATGAAATATCTCTCGGGCTTCGCTCTCGCGATATTTCATGTGGAATACCCGGAGCGAAACGTCTTTAAATTATATGTTATACTGAAACAATCGTGGATAGTGCGTATAAATTGGTGAAACATATTCTTGTTTTTCTACTATTGACAGCGGGATATTCGAGTGTATCACCCGCCAGAGCGGGTGATTCGAGAATAAATTGAATAGTCACTTGGTACAAACGTAATTCTTTAACTGGAGAACTGATAGTTGAAGTATAATATAAGCCTAGATACCACGTTATGGCCCTGAAATTGACTCGTGGACAACAAATGGTCACTATGTACTAACAAATGTGGTCTGATTGGCGTTGAACTCAAGAACGACGGCGGCGTAGAGAATACTCTGGAAATTTAGATTATTCATCTATTTGTTTCGCATCAAAAATTCTTTTGCCTAGAAGCCGTCGTCGTAAGGGTTGACGCCATAAGAAAATCTTTGTGTTTGTAGTCTCCTTCATTTTAGTTATTCCTAGGCCTTCTGGCCAAACAAAAAGACCGTGTTGAAAAGTTTCATATTTATTTGTGATTCAGTTGACCACCTCGGTTTATATTTTGCACTAAATGTACGAAAATTTCCCGCCGTGCTTAAAGCTGTAGTTAGTTCAGGTTGAATTTTTGCCCCAACAGTGGAAACTAAGAATCTTTGTATTTACTCACACGGTAAGAAATGAAACTTAGTTGAATCATGACACGCAATTTTCAGATATTCGAGATACCGCCTCCCAGAAAGTGCCACTTGTGGAGAACACCCCTTTCGCCCCTCCCTCCTCGACACGCCACTGCCTGCAGCTACTAACTATAACCGTATTTCAGTGACAGTTAAGCTCATTTTGTCCTCAGGGTTTATAAATTTGGCGTCTGTGAGGGAATTATGAGCCTTAGTAGGTATTTCCTCTGTCACTATTCAAGCTATGTAATTACAATCGAATTTCCGGCATGTTTCTCGTTGCACTTGGACTAATAAAGCATGCTAATTAAAAGTTAAGTACTCGCAGAACCATGATAAAATGTTTTACTTGCATGCCGTGACAATGAAAATAATGAACATCCACGACAATTTATATCGTCCTCGCAATCCAGAAAGAAAATAATGAGTACCCTACCTATTTAAGTTATTAGCTATTACTACGTTGATTGCATTCGGATTCAACGTGCACTCGTTTGTTGCCATTTTAAAAGCTTGATAAGTCCATTCCTGCTTCTTCACACAAGGAATGTTGAAAATAATCGATGTAAGGGATATAATCAAAATCGTGAGCGTCCATGCTTGTTTTTGTAATTCATTATCAGTTTAACCCTGAATGCTAAAGTACTATTGACATCTTCGGCGCAAAGTTAACTGATGACATGAAGGAATAAGCTTCGTATCTCACGTTTAACTTCTAAAGCTGTTCAAGTTTAAACTAATACTGTTTAAATTAAACCAAGTGATCTAAACCATTCAGGTCAGGAAAGGAACGACATATCGTATTTCAGATAGAGATTGCGTGGGTCATCGTATGTAAAACAGCGCCTTCCTGCTTTCAAACAGTATGAATATTTTTCCGTTTTCCAAATCCAATATATCTCACTTTCTGCATAACCTCTTAAAAGTATTACTTAGCTTAGTGCGAATTAAACCTGTCAACAGACAAATCCTTCCGCAGGAAAACCGGAAATTAAATTTTTACCAAAATATTAAAATCACTGAAAAAATGTTTTAAAGTCAGTCTTACTGCAGAATAAATTACTCTCGTCTTTTACGTAAGTAATTTCTCAAAACTAAAGCTGGAGACTTTTCGTATTAAAGTTTAAACCAAGGTAGTAAAGTAACAGCAATAATTATCTCCAAAGATGAGGAATTTGATTTTGGTCATCGCTTTAAAATTACTTTTTTAGATTGTGGAATGGGTTTGGTTTGTGGCGTAGACCGGCTCCAAATGGAGTTGTACAGAGAGTTTATTGAGTAAACATAGCAACTGTGTGACTGTCAGGCATACCTCCTCATCAAGACTAGTCCCTTCCAGACAGACCAATATTTGGCTGACATCTCCCTGAATAAAATTAAGTATATCTTAAGAGTACATCCGAAAACTTTTGTTGGTTTTATATTCATACATTCATTTTTAAACCTAACCAAACCTCATCACTAGTGTCAGGGTTGACATTTTCCTAAACGTTGGACGAATGTGATTAACCAGCACATAACACGAAATAAAGTCGATCATGACTCATGAGGACGAAATAGTTTAAAAATTATTTATTATAAAGAATGTTTCAAACTACTTCCTCCACTCTATTTCCTTATTTCGTGTTAATTGCTCTTAATTCATGTATTAACATTAATCCTAGCAAAATTCTTGCGATCGTTCATCCTTCGTTACAAAAAAGAAAGCTAAATGTTTGTGTTCTCGAATAGAACGGACTAAATAATCAAACACGATCCCAAGAGGAATACCAAAATGATTTCTTGTCTTTATTCACACACACAAGCAAAAGTAACTGTCCCGATCCCATTACACTTCCCCAAATCCACACGTGCTCTGACATAATGGAGTAAATTGAATTAACGATTGACAACATTCCAGAACAGTTTGTATAAAATAGCACAAATAGTCATTGTTCTTGTGATTGCGTTTTTTAACATTTCGATTTTAAGGTGGCTCCAAACAATTTCCCAAAAAGTGGAGAATGCAAATTGCCGTTTCAAAATGGCGTCCCATTACCATTAAATATAATTTATTTTGCAAAAAATTTTTTTGACCCCCATTTTTTACTTTATTAAAACTTTTCTTCTGGGATGGGTAATTGATAGGAAAATTATAAAAAAATTCTGTAGATCTTTTTTTCCAAAAATAATAAGAAGGATTTATTTCACTTTTTTTAGAATTTTTAAAAATTTTTTTTATTAATTGCCCATCCCAGAAGGAAAGTTTTAATGTAATAAAAAATGGGGGTCCCAAAGTTTATTTCGAAATAAATTAGATTGAATGGTAATTGGAAGCCATTTTAGAAAGCCACTGTAGCCATAGCAACGACCTTAACCCTTCTTTCGTCATATTTTTAGGTGCTTGGAATGTGTTTCTATGTTTTACATTTAGTTTGACGGTTCTTCGAAAGTATTTATGCATATGTTCTCAAATTTAGTTCTCAAATTGGCACGGTTCACATTTCGGGAAACTGTATGGAGCCACCTTAAATGTGTATGTAGGTATATGTATAGGTATAGATATAGATGTAGGTGAAGGTATTGGTGCAGGTATACCTATACCAGATGTTGGTATACGTATACGCATATGTATACGTATATGTATATGCATATGTATATGTATATGTATGTGTATATGCATATGTATATGCATATGCATATGTATATGCATATGTATATGTATATGTATATGCATATGCATATGTATATGTATATGCACATGTATATGTATATTTATATGCATATGTATATGCATATGAATATGCATATGTATATGTATATGTATATGTATGTGTATATGTAAATGTATATGTATATGTATATTTATATGCATATGTATATGCATATGAATATGTATATGCATATGTATATGTATATGTATATTTATATGCATATGTATATGCATATGAATATGTATATGCATATGTATATGTATATGCATATGTATATGTATGTGTGTATATGTGTATGTATACGTATATGCATATGTACATATAATATATATATTATATGTACATATGCATATACGTATACATAATATATATATGCATATTGAGCGCTCTACAGGATGAGTCATTGCCGCTTTGCATCGTGCGCACGCTCACTGCTTGCAGTTAGAGCGCTC
>JBAHVQ010218560.1:0-11307 GCA_036872915.1 Nanipora kamurai
GCGGGTTCGATTCCCGTCTAGGGCTCAGAAATCGTTTTTCTGAGTAAACGAGCTTGACGAACGTTCTCTGTTGTTCTACTTTAGTATATACTTAAAAGTTCTGCTTTACTACAGCAAAAGCACCGAAAAAGGGCGTCCCCTAATTATATAAGTGAATTTCAAAAACTTTTATTGGGAAAACAATTCTATTTATCTGTTTTGGAGTTAGGTCCGTGGATCTGAATCTGATTGGACATTTTTAACTTTTTGCCACACACTTCCTGTTGCTGTAAATGGCCCAGTTATGTTGTTAATCTGATGAATAAGTTACGTCAGATTAACAACATAATAATTAAATAATATCATTATATACGGTATTTCCGGATTATTTATCACTCCAGAGTCTTCATAAAAGCTACCGATCACTACTTATTAAGGCGTGTTTACATTTATCATTTTGTCCCGTGTGTTTGTCATACTAGCTAGTGTATGCAATCACCCTATGACAGTCTTCTACGAAGCAGCATATCCAGTGATCCCTATATAACTGGATTGTGCAGCCCCTGTGGCCAGCAGTTAAAATTTTGAAGCTCACAGCCGTCATCTTACTACTCTAAGTCCAGTGCTCTTTGCTAGTTTAAGACTTGTTCCCAATCTCACTCTTCTACAAAAAGCAAGAATGACGCCGCCCGGTCAAACTTAGTTAGGGTGGAAGGCAAGTCACATGAACTTCCAGGGGGAGTTTAAAATGCAAAAAAACTATGAGCACATGCTAATTTACTGCCAGCCAATGAAAATAAAGCAAAAGCAGGGAAATACTTTCAAAAGTTGTTGTTGTCTTCAAGCTATTTACTTGTTATGTTAGAACTGTCATTGTCGCTAAGCGTAGCTTTGAATCGTTTAACTGTCGTTTCCTTCGCCTTACAATCCGTTGGTAAGTTATTGAAGCATTTTGCTCCAGTGCAGCTAATGGCTTCCTTCAAGAAATTTGCTTTTGGGTTATCAATTTGGTAATTATTGTAGTTACTGCAAAGTTGATAATTTTCGTTGTTTGATAAATTTAAAAAATTAGCCATATTTTACTTAATGGTGAACACGAACTTGGTTCATGTGGGAGCTTGGTAAATCTCAGACGACTGGTGGACGTTCGTCAAGCCCGTTCTCTCATATAAACGATTTCTGAGCCCTAGACGGGAATCGAACCTGCAACCTTCTGATGAACAGTGAGACGCTCTAACCATTGAGCTACCACGACTCAGATGGGGAGCTAGCGTGAAAGTTCGTCATATGTACTGCCTAAGCGGTAGTCACGATATGATAATGATGGAAAGATACATAATGTTGGACACGAACTTGGTTCATGTGGGAGCTTGGCAAATATCAGACGGCTAGTAGACGTTCGTCAAGCTAGTTCTCTCAGCCATATTTTCCTGAACCTCTCCATTTCTAACTGTAAACATAAATGCGGCGTTTTGATTCTTTGTCACGTCGGTTGCTTGCCAATCAAGTTCATTTAACAAGTCACTTATTCGGGTCTCCTACGGTTCACCTGTGATTATCTTTGCCACTCTGCCTTGCATTTTCTACATCTTATCAAAAAGGTAATTACAAAATTGTCCCAGACTAGACTGCAGTAATCAAAATATGGAAGAACTAAAGATTTGTATACTGTGATTAAGACATCTTTTGGGATAACGGCTTCATTCGTCTCTACATACCGAAACCCTTTGATACGTTTGTAATTAAACATTCCATGGGTTTTGATGCTTAGTAATATCAGAATAAGAAAAATAGAGCGCTGACACGTTTAGCCAGAGACCTGGGGTTCAATTCCTGGTTGGGGTAGTCAGAAAAACTTTTCTATAGCAGCTATTTGGCCTCATTCGAACTTAGTCCTCTTATTCTAACATCGGCACTGCTGAAAGACAACTACACCTTAACAATATCAAAGAATACGAAATCTAAAATTTTTATCCTTTGTCTAACGTTACTTGTATAGTGATTATAAAAGTTGGCTTTATCGTGCTCTTTTTGTCGGTTTTTGAGCTGTCCACGTACTACATTCAAAATTTCATGTTGCCCATTTTGGTACTCCAAAAACATAATTTCCTGTTGCTTTATTTCTTTTTTGGCCTTATGCGCAATCCAGTGATGAAATCAGTAATACATTTATTGATTTATTTTTTGTTTGTTGGTTTGTTTGTTTATTTATTTATTTATTTATTTACAACGAATATTTATGAGGATGGACATTTCAGTATATATAATACCGTTATTAATATGTGTCCTCTCTATGCGTTAGATTATTCTACAACCGATATTGTATGATCTTATTTACAATATCTAAAAACAATAACTAACAACTAAAAATTATGTATAAAAACTAATATCTCAAATCAGATAAAATGTAAGTCTAATAACTTCTTAAAAACTCTAAAATCCTGTTCGGCCCTTATTGCAATCGGAAGATCATTATAAATCTTTGCGGTAGCATATCTAAATGACTGTCTCGCGTATTCAAGTTTAACTTTCGGTAATTTGACAAGTATAAACTTGTTTCTCGTGCTCGGTTTGTGCTCATTAATCTCGAAATATCATTTAAAGTTGCTACATAGTTCATTTTCCAAACACTTTCTTACTGTTAAACATGCCTTCTTCTTCATCAATTTCTCCAGTTTTGGAATATGTTTTTCCCTTCCAACAATTTCGCTAACACGATTTTTGACGGAGGTAAATTTACCAAGTTATGTTTTTGTTAATAGCGGTTTTACTGTAGCACTGTAAGTTATTATTAGGAGGACCATCATTTCGTAGATTTTAAGAGCAACATCCGATGTTACATATATACATAATTTCGATAGCAACCTTAAACAACCAACATATAATCACCAACATATAATAATTAGGCACAAAATCGCCGATGCAAACAGGCCAGTTAGAGATGTTTTTCGAGATTAAGTCCCTCGGGAATTCAAAATTCAACGCACTGCCGATAGGAAATTCATAAGAACCGTTTGACAAACAAGTCGCGGCCTATATAAGCCTAAGTTGAAATAAGCAACGAATGATCCAATTATGCGACTATTTTTACGACTTAAATTAGCCAAAGCCTATTTTCGTCGTGAACATCAAAGTGGACCATCTATGCTAGTGTTCGTGGCTTATTTTAACTTAAGTTTATGTTCTTTGCCGCCCATTTTCTCGTCTATCAATGGTCCCAGAGTTGTTGGTGGAACAGACATTCGGCCAAAATGCAACATACGATCTGTTGAAATTTAGTGAGAAATCAAGATATAAATAGGTTGGTTTTCTGTATTGATCTTTTATTGTATTTTATCTTTTATAATATGTAGTGTAGCTTTCCAGGGCCCTATTCGATAACAGCCGTTGTTTGTGCTGATTGGGTTACCCTTGTAAAATAACATTATTATTATTATTATTATTATTATTATTATTATTATTATTATTATTAAGATTATTAAGATTATGATTATTGTTATTATTATTATTAAAAATTGGAAACGAACATAACTGGGGACCTGATCTTAATCCATGTCGTTCAAAACGTCGAAAGACTTATCATTCTCTCCAAGGCCTATTTTTAACCTGTTCCCGCAAAAAAAGCAAGCACAGTAGCATTCTGTTGGAATTCCAACCATTGTTTGCCTGGTTTTTACTTTATTTTTTAAGCTTGATCAAAACAATCGTATCAAAAATCATGTGTGGTGAAACGAATTTGATACGAAAAGAACGACCCTCGATGAGGATTCGATAATTCGAAATTTTCAACTGTACCTGACTGGTACTTCAGTAATATTGTGATGTACTTCATCTGTTAGAAACTAGAGACTCAAGGCGCACTTAGTCCTTAAAGAATCTATGAAGCGAAAATTAAGTTTTTCTTATTTAAAAGAATCCTTGAAATTATATAGGAACACTTTCTACACATTTCTCGTATCTTACTTTGCTCTTGAGATATTAAGGAGTTTTTTGACATGTAAATAACACCTTACACAGGTCATAATGAGTACCTGTAAAATTAGGAATATCGTTGAAGTTATTGAACCAAGTCACATGAAACTGTAAATGTTGGTGTATTTGTCTAATGACACGAAACAAGCAAAGTTTCTGGTTATTTCATAAAATAATTTCAACAATATGCGTGGTTTCTCCATAACTCTTCGTGCAGTGTTTTATCGCAGATGTCCAATTTACATGCCTAAATAACCGTTTAACCGGCAGATTTTCAAACCCGTTAACCCCTATGTCCGATAACAAAAGAAAACTATAACAAAGGAACAAAAAAGAACAAAGCAGAAACAAAGAGAGAACAAAGAACAGAAGAAAAAAATTCAGTAATTAAGGGACTAAGGGGCCATCGCACATATACGAACGATTGCCGGTTAAAGGGTTAAATTTAATTACGGTGTTGATACGGTTTTCATAAGTCATATGACACAAGAAAATGTAAGTACGAAGGTAATAAGTGTCCGGCGTACCTAGTGCTACTGGGTGGGAAACTACTACACAACGGAAATTGAGAAACTAAAATAAAATTATACCCAAAAAAAAAATAATTGAAACGAAATGAAAATAAAATTAAGAATGAAATAAAATAAAAATAAGAATAAAAAAGTAAAATGAAAATGAATACAAAATAAAATAATTAAATAAAAATGAAATAAATTCATTTCCTTAAACGACTTCTACGAACATTCCACTGCTTTCGTTCATGAACTCTCTGAAGTTGTTGCATGCAAGCAACAAACATCAGGAAACGTTTTTTAACCATATATCTAGTGTCTCTTTTATCCGTTATGGGACTCTATACACGAATTTCGAGCAGAGCTCTTAACCTACTAGCTGAGATTGAACTTTAACACTGAAAAAGGATGTACAGCAAAGTGAAAGAACCATAGATGAAAGGCAAGGCAGATTTTACCTGGCATCCAATTGGGTGGGGCCTCCACAGCACAACTGCTGCTGATTCTATGTGCATATTTAATTAACTCTTCCGAAGTAGTTTTATCTAATGAGAAAAAAATAAAAATTAGTAAAACCAAAAATATAGCATGTTAACAGAGGAACAGTTAGAAGTATGTAGACTGAGTAAAAAAAAAGTGCTACATTTCACTGCGCAGTTGTGATTAATGTTGAAGGCGCGAGCTGTTTTATCTTACGGACAGACCGGCAAGAGACCAACGGACAGTGATCTTTTGATTTTTCGAATACCTCCAGGCTTGCTGTTTATGTGTTGCTATGCTGCTATTTGTTGTACAAGTAGATTAATAAATTGAATCTCACTTGCGGCTCACTTGAGTCTTGGATGCTCAGATAACGGGACCGATAGACATATTTTATCTAAAAGACACATTTTTATAATTTGAAATCGTATGAAATCTATTTTTTTATCTTTTGAAATCATTTGAAATTATTCGTATCTACAGACCATCCACTTGAGGACAGTGGAGATATTTTTCTGACATTGGCTTTCAACAACCAGTCAGATAAGGCAATGACAGATACTGTGCCTTCAGGAACTCACAGGAACGGAATTTTAATCTTCCTTTATCTGTTTTAAAAAGTAAGGTGTAACACCTGCTTGACCCAACCTACGGTGCCCCTGACCTACTTCCAGCCAGATAAGGACAAGGCAGTGGTATAGAAGAGGGGCGGTCTTGGGGCGGAGCCCCTTCCTCTAACCATGGGGGGATTGAGCCCCCCTTCCTATTTAGAAAACTTTAAAAATATAACAGCATTAGAAAATCAACTATTTTCTAAAATAAAAGCAGCATTATTTCTTGATGGACATTATTTTAAACTTACACAAAGTACAGCACAGTTTTCAACCATCAAAATTGCCAACATGCATCATCAGATACCTTGATTGTTTAAACATCATACATATACAAAATTTATTACCACTAGCATATTAATTTTACATTCTGTTGTTTATAGACTATATAGCCTTAAATTATTGATTGACTGGTATTTTGATTTTGTCCTGAAAAAACGAATAATCGTTTCCTTGTCTTTGAAAATATGTTTTACTGAGTATTGTTATGTGTAACTTTAAATGGTAACACTTGATTCAAAAGATGCATCGCAAAATTTTCTGACATATTTTCCGATCAACACTGGCGAATTGTTCCAGTTGTGCTAACGATTACAGGCACAATGTCTAATAAAGTGTGGTCCAATAATACTTATGATCTCAATGATAGACGAAATACCTTTGAACTTTGGTCGACCAGGGAGCCCCCCTACTTATACATTTAGTTCTACAGCACTGGGACAAGGGTATACACCCCCCAGTAGAATATCCAGCTTTCATCTAACAAAATATTTAGGCACTTCCAACCAATAAAAGGGAGTTTTATTGTGCTGCTGTAGACTGGAAAGACTGGATTTATTTTGCTCTTAGACTAATAAAACACTTCCATGACATAGAAGTGTTCCGGAATCTCTCATCCAATTAAAGTAAAGGACATCAGAACAGTTAAGAGGCTTTTTGCAAGTCCTTGGGCTAACTAGCGCAGGTTTGCCAACATCTAAGGGTGAGTGTACTTGCAATTACCGGCCAGTTAAGGCAAGCAGATGTTTTCGGCCACCCGTCTACCCAGCTGGCAAGGCAGGGTCGCTACTCCCAGAGGCTTCAGCTCAGCCACGCCTTGTTTATAAGGACTTTGAGGTATCACATCAGCCTGCCTACCTTTGAAATTATTATTATTTACATTTCTCTCGGCATTTGGTGTTATTGCCGGACATGTTTGCGGGATATCAAGCTATCTCCCATGGCCTCAGGTATCCAACACGTTCCTTAATATTCTTGCTGATCCTAACAAACAGGCTTTTTGTATTGTGCCAAAATTGGTCGTTACTTCCAACTTCTTTATCCACTGTTTAAAGCTGGTGGTTACAGTGCCCAATGCTCCAATTATAATTGAAACGATGATGACTTCATTGCATTGCCAGATTCTTTTTATTTCTCTCTTCAAATCCTGGTACTTCTCAACCTTCTCTTTCTCTTTTTCTTTCACTCTTATATCAAATGGGCACGCAACATCAATAATAAGACACTTTCTTCACTCTTTATCCATTAACAGTATATCTGGTCTTGAACGTTCTATTACTTTGTCTGTCTGTATTTATACATCACAAAGCACTTTCACTTTATCACTTTCCAACACATTCTCAGCTCGGTGTTCGTACCATTTATTTTTTACCGGTATTTTATATTTCCGACATACTTCCCAATGTATCACCTGTGCGACCTTATCGTGCCTCCAGCTCTTATACTGTCCTTGTGCCGACATTCTGCACTTTGCCAAGACACGAGTTACTGTCTCGTCTTTGTCTCCACACATTCTCCATTTCCCATCGATATCTTCTTTATGTATAACCTTTCTGATATATCGAGTTCTAATTGCTTGGGCAGCCATTATCGTTCCTTCTGTTCACATCTTCTTTCGTCCACTTAATGATGCCTGCTCCATACCCTATAATAGCCGCAGCTCTGGAGTTCATGGCTGCGACACAGTTCATTCCATTTAATTTCGATTTCAAAACTTTCCTGACTCTTCTGAAGTATTCCTTTTCTATTTCCTCCTTCATCTTTGTATCTTTCATTCCGTCCCATTCTAATACACCCAAGTACTTATATCCCACATCCAGATCTACTTCTTTTATTTCTTCATCATTTGGCAGTTTGATTCCCTCACTTCGTACATACTTTCCTCTCTTCATAATTAGAACCCCAAACTTCGTCGACCCAAATTCCATACAAATATCAGAGCTGAAAATTCCAACCGTGTTCATCAGCGTCTCAAGTTGTTATTAGGTCTTTCCATACAATTTCAGGTCATCCATAAATAACAGGTGATTTATCATTCCTTGCTTTTTCCCCCCAATCATACCCAGCTTTGACCTTTCTAAACACTATTGTTAAAGGTATCACACTTAACACAAACAGTAACGGTGACAAACTATCACCCTGAAATAATATTACTATTATTATTGTTGTTGTTGTTATTGTTATTGTTATTGCTTTTTTTATTGTTATTGTTATTGTTATTATTATTATTATTAATATTATTTAATCATCTTTATACACGGTGTCCCATCAATCATTCTCAAACTCATTAATAATTCATGAGGAAAACATAAAGGAAATCAGTACCGAGACAGGCGTTTGGATAAGTAATCTTAATTAGCATAAAATTTCGACAACTTTAAACCCGATTTTCTCCTTAAATACGGATTCGTTGGAGAGGTTCGGACTCGAAAGTCGTGTTTGATCTGATATCCAAACACCAAGAAGTGAGTTCATCTACAAAGATCGCTTTAAAATAAAATTATAAAAATATTACAATAGATGTTACTTTGTAGATTACCACTAAATTTCTCATAAAAATAATTAAAATTAATGTTTTAAAATAGTTAAAATACAGCATCAAATTGTTATACAATAACTAAGACATCCATATCGTTAATTAGTAGCATTTAAAACTATCTTGCTGTGTTCCGATATGGACTGTTTATTCCAGATCTTGGCTCTTAAATAGCTAAAACTCCTCACTGCATTTGTTTTCGGTTTCAATAGCGCCAGCATAAGATTATTATTACATAGTTTGTAATTTTCATTTTTGGAAATCTTAAACATATTGGATATGTTTCGCGGGCATTCACGCCTTGTCACGTGTTGTTTATTGTCTTACGTGTCGAAGCTGTGGAGCTTCGTATGTTGGCGAAAGTTGCTGACGCCTGCATACACGTGTTTCAGAACCCATCGGAATTTCTACTTTAACTAGTAAGGAGCGTTCCAATCCTCCTATCACCAGCATCCTTTCTTACCATCAAGATACCAACCACCCTGTTTCTTTTTCATGATTTTAAAATACTTTCTTCCTCCTCTTTCGAATACGAACTCCTTCCACACGAAAGCCTACTCATCAACAAACTTAAATCTTCATTTAACGCAAATATTGGTTCGGCACCGCTTTTTGTACATTAATTTCAGTCAATCTTTTACTTTTTTATTCTTAAACTCTTCGCTTATGCGACCCAGTTTTGTTCTTTATCTTCTCCTTTCCACCTTCCCTTCTCAATTGTAATTGTTATTTTTAACATTACTTTCTTACTGATTAATTTATGACACCGTGTAAATACATATCCCGGCTTCTTACAAGGCTACGCTTTCCGGCTGGTCAATCTTTGGCTAATGTTCTACGGATACGTTAAGAAAGATAATTAGTTCCAAATGTTTACAAAACAACAGTAGCTGTTCTGTAAATATTAAAAAATTTGGGAATTTCATCAAAAGCACCGGACGAAAAACACCTTGTCTCGAAGGCAGTGCTGTTTTGGAGGTCGCCATCTTGTGTACCTTCTAGCAGGCCCATGCGTAACTGCAATTATCTCATTACGGAAATATTTACAACTTCTTGAACGAGAGTGAAGTCTGTACTAGTGAAGTATGGGACTGACCTTTTTCCATGCAACTTTGACTCTTATTTTCTTCAGCGAAAATTGTGTCTTATTTGTAAATGTTTCTTACGCCTTTAATCACCACTGGAATCACTTCAACCTTCTTGATTTTCACTATCCGGCTTGCAACCTCCCACTTTAAATCTTGATATCTCTCGTATTTCTCTTGTTCCTTTGCTTTGACCCTGCTGTTGCTGGACACTGCTACGTACATTATTTTAACTCTTTCACACTTTTCTAGTGTCACTAAGTCCGGTCTTCTCCGCTCCGTCGATTGTCACACTGTATGTTAAAATCTCATAACAGCATGGCCTCCTCCGATTTGGTTGGTGTTCACACCCCTTTTTCGCGCTTACGAGTTCATATTTCCTACAGATAATCTCAAACCTATCAATAATTCATGAGAAAAACACAAAGGAAATCACCACCGAGACGGCGTTTGGATATCTAATGAAACACTTGCATAAATTAAGCCAACTTTCACTTCGACTTTCTCCCAAAATCACTGCTCGTTTGAGATGCCACCTCAAACATTCGACAGAGTGTCCCATCGTCTATCCGAACACCTCGAACTCGGTTCCAAAATCTCGGCTATCGCCTCGTTCTTAATCTACTTCTCGGTGTTTCGGATGAAACACCCTGTCTCGTGTTTGACCTATTACTTCCAATGTATTATTCCTGCTAATTTGCCATATCTCCTGATACTCTTTCTGAGCTAACGTACCACACTTGCTTGTGATGTGACTAATACTATTTACTTATTTGCCGGACATCCTGCATAATGGTTATTCTCCAATTTTATCGATGTTAAATTTAACCTAATTTGTACACAACGCCGGTTCCTGAGTGGCAGAAACCACTGTTTCCACCTCAAGATCCGCTTTCCTCAACCACCTCCATGTTTCCCGCTTATCAACTCCTTTCCATATTTTCCCTTAATAACTAGCCATGCACGATTTTGTCCTTCCATCCCTTTTCCATCTCCTCCACGCTCCTTTTTTATACCCATCTTTGTAAACGCAATAATCAAAATCCATCTCTCCAACCAGCTTTATCCCTACCAACAGTTTTTCCACGCCATTTTCACATACCAGCCTAAGTTATTCTCGTCACTCCTATCGCAGCTCTCGCAGCTAATCAGTCCTCTTTATCCTTTTCCCTTTGCACTTAAATCTGATCAAAATCGTTTTTGGGAGTAATACTTCATTGTCTTCTGTCAGCTTTTGTATTTCTTCCTTATTTCAATTTATAACCCCTGCTACAAAAGCACCAATACAGCCCATGTATTTACTGCCAACATCTTATTATAATTCACATTAATTTCAACTTTCTTAGTACTCTCCAAACTTCACCATAATCTCACTGTCCTCCATTACATCCATCTCCACGATTCCCAGTTATTTTCCTCTATCTCCTCTGTCTCTATTTGCCTCATGAACTCACCATCTAAACAGCTTATTATTATTAATATTATTATTCATATCATTACCGTTATCGTTATCATTATCATCATTGTTGTATTATGAGAACAAAAGATAATGGGATAAAACATTTCAAAATCAAAAAAAAAATGACCGATTTCTGCGGCTACATGTGAAACCAAACCACATTTAATCAGATGAATACTGCTGAATATCGCGATCTGGTGTAACCAGTCAAATCAAACGTTTAGTGACATTTCTTATTAATTGCTTTGGTTTAACTAATTACAAATAAAGTACACTCACTTCTTGTCGCCTTTTCGATCGTTGCATATTTCTTTTTTGCTTGAAATAGAGCATTAGACTAAATGAAACGAACGTATTATGAACGTTTTTGAACGACATTCACATGAAATCATTG
>JBAHVQ010218591.1:0-11303 GCA_036872915.1 Nanipora kamurai
TCATAATATATGTCTTTGTTATGCCTCTATTTAAATATATTGTCTGGGCCATCATATTTTTAACTCGAATTCGTTTTTCGCCTGGAATATCTATTGGTACTCCTTAACAATAGTTTCAGAAATAATATCACCACACAATTTAATGAATTGATTCTCTGTGGTTTTTCAAATGTAGCTCGCATTTTTGGGGCATTTGTTAAGGTGCTCTTCAAAAACAGTATCACCAGCCCTAACTCTAAAATGGAGAAGTTTGATAAAATTACCCATGCTACCAACATCGGGATAGTATTTAGAATCATCTTCATGGTTTGGCTCGAAGGTATCACCTGACTTAATATCACCTTCAAAACAAAATAAAGTATCGACATTATCACCACCTAAACCTGTCTCCAGAGATGTACAGGGTTTTTCTTGATGATTAAAGATTAATTTATATCAAGGATCATCACTATCGGGATAATAAATAAAATATTTCTATTAACAAAAGATGAAAAGCCAAGAATACAAAGAAAAGATGACCATTTCCCGTTACAATTATTTAGGATGGCTTCCCCCTTTAACTAGAGCATCTTCTGACTACCCAGAATCTACACATGCGAAAGAGGCAGATATAGCTAAAAGACTAATACTAGTTTGACTGAAATCCTGGTGTTCAGCTGCAGAAAGGAAACAACTCTTGCATTCCAGAAGAGCTCGATCAAAGTGAGAATTCTCAAGTCGTTCACGAGGGAATTGTTGCAAACCATGGTCAAGGAAACAGAACTGTACAGACAGTTACCAGAGACTTCAGATCTGAATTTTGTAACAAAATAAACTATCAGTGTGACTATCTTTTGAGCTAGCATAATATACTAGTCACAAACTGCCTTTGGTCGCGAAAGCAATGCATTTCAAGTTAGTGAATCACACGGTCACTCAGAACGAATGGCTGTCGGCCTATGCTGAATGAGAAAGTATCTCCAGAAGTCTGGAATATATTTCAAGCAATCAAGAAAAAAAATCTTCGCTTTCCAAATATACGTGACACATTTGAGCTAGAAAAAAAAAATTAAAATCAAACCAACCGAACGTATCAAACACCTTTAACGGTTGGGACAGTTCCACGTATACTCTTAACCGATAACGAATCCCACATATACATTAAATTCTCAGTTGGCAAGCGCTAGTTATGCTAATCGCACAGAAGCGAATATTAATCACCTTGGTTTGAACATTTTAACAACGTGACTTAAGATCACTTAACTTACCTTACAGCCATACATGTCTTGCCATATTTTTTCGCATATTCGGGAATGAATATCTGTGCGCCGAAATTTCAGCTCAAAAAGCTGGATGTGGTTTCCATATGCTTCAAAAGATCGTCAACAGAAAGTATTCGCTATGACGGTTGAATTTAGATGACAATTCATCGTAAATTCCTCGTAGAAGACGTTCGTCGTTGCTTTCTAAAGCACCCGCAGTACGTTCGAAAACGTTGATATAACTCGTGCTTTTCATGATATGGAACGAACAGTCAATGAATCCACAGTACTGAATCGAAATTTCTTCACAGAAACACAGTTGCCTAAAGGAGAGCTTATATCCGAAGAGAGAACTCACAGGTGACGGCATGAATTTGCTGTGCGGTAGATCGGTCAATGCAATAACCAATCAGAAGGCGCTAAATGCATAGCACTGGCCAATCAGATTATGAATGTGGAAGTCAATGCGGCAAACCCAGCATATCCAGCAAACGTTTGACAAGTGGTAAAATTGCGCCAATCAGCAAACATGTTTAGAAAATCGCGTCCAATCAAACCGCTTCAGTATGAGGCAAATCGGCAATAAAAGAACAAAGGAGAGCGCATTTGCCTGCTCGGCAATGCTGAATTAATCACACAAAAGATTGAACCAGAAATGCGATATGCGGCTGCTAACTTCCTACTGAACTAATTAAAATGCGAAAAAAAGAATTGCCTTATACTTTATTGCACAATAATGTCTCATTCGATTTTTTTACAAGCTAATTTTTAACTCCCGTCACATGCCGCATTTGCTGTACCCTTGGATGAAGAGGTTGGCTAGTACTGGTGCTAAGGGATAACCTCTTAGCTCCAGTACTAGCCAACTAACCCCTTTTTGTATTATAAATCTATACTTCCTTGTATTATTTTTCTAACAAGTTTTTATATCATTTATAATTCCTAATTTTAAATTTGTTGTAGCAATGGAGGAAATCTGTCTAATAAATTTTTTGTTTGACTCTTATCGATTTTAAAATAAAATTTGAAATCCAGAGTTTATTGAGTTGCTTTAATTTTCTACTGGATACTATTTTTAATGAAGTATCTCTGTCTACAACTTTTGTTAGTTCATGAATAACTCTGTTTCTTACTGGATTTAAATGATTGTCAAGATTTAAGAAACCACTCCAGTCAATGCTCCCGATGTCGCAAGTGTATGCCTCAGTATTAAATTTGGAAATTTCGAATAATTTCTATAATACCTTTTCTCTTTCACTCTATTTATACTAGTTTCAACAACACAAAATATAGAAAGATAGTCAGAGATGTCGACCATTAATCGTTTAAAGTGGCTGCGAGATCTGTAACTCTAGCTGGTTTAGTTATAATTGGCAGAAAACCGTTGGTATACAGAACATTCAAGTATTCTTCTGTTTTAAGGCACGAAATATATTTTGAAACGTCAGTGTTTCTATCCCCAAGAATATAAACCTCATATTTATTTTGTGTTAAAGAATTTATGTTCTCTTCCATTTCACCAATAAATTGATTTAAATTTGCATTTGGATGCCTATATATACACGCTACGATAAGATGAGTCTTGCTAGTGTCTAGGATTATCTCAACCCAACAGGATTACTTAGAGCAATAACACCAAGTTGCTTCTCAAGAGGAAGTAATAATTCATTGAGAGAAGGAATATTCGTGGAAAGGCTTTTTATATTGAATGAAGAAGTAACAACGAGTTCTTCTACTATTCATAACGTTGTTCAATTTCTCTATAGGGTAGTAATTTGACGTTATATTGGACAAAATCATGTTAGGATCAGAATCATCAAATTTATATTTTTATGTTTAAATCTAGGTCAACGTTATATTGAGGAGATCATGTTCCCAATACTGACAAAAATTCGTTGTTATCCAAGGCAGAAAAACACAGTTGCAGGACATCACCATAACAACATATCATTTTAAATGGTGTAAATAAGTCCTACTATCAAGCAACATTTTAGTTCAAGAGCTTGTAAATTCTTCAAATTGCTTCTCTGTGACAGCTGAATAAATGTTTGAGCTTCCTGATTCACGCAGCATAATTTTACCGTTTGCAGTAAAAGAAAAAATGTAAATTTATTAGCCTTGTTGAATATGTATATTTTACCAAAGAGTTTTCTTCTATAACTTGTCAAAGACTTATTAATATAGACTTCAGTAAGAGATTTAATTCTCATACCAAGCTCTTGGTTTACGGCTGGGAGATTACTTGTTATCCAGTACAATAATAAATAGATATTGTCTAACATACTACATTTACCAGACAGTGCTGATCAAAAGGAATGCCACAACATTTAAATGTAATGTAATAGCATTACTCTTTTTCCGTAATGAACTATTTACTAAATTTCAATGTTAGCCGAGGGGGGCCCGACCCCCAGCCCGCCAAGGTATCTACCCTGCTACTATGTATAACCAGTTTGCCGTTTTGAATATGGGAGCTATGAGGTCTGACACTAGAGTAGCTCCAAGACATTTGCAATTTCCGATCATTTCCGAAGTATCTAGACCAGAGTAATGATGAGGAATGTTAAATAAACTCAAATATTTGTCCTTGCATAACTTTTCTTGGTCCTTCCCACACATTTTTTAAATTTTTTTACTGCCAGATACGTTGGCAAAAATGAAAAAATCTTACGTGGAGTTAAATAATGACGAAATTTTAGGAATAAGTCACGAATCACGGATTTAATAGTAGGAAAATCATGAATGATGCCAAATCCGAAATTCACGAATGACGGATCGAATTCCGACCATTTCCGTCTCACGGATTCATTTTGGCAAGAATGATGCATCACGGATAACCCCTTTTCTAACCACAGACGAGACGAGAACGGTTTTCTGTGTAAACTGAAGTACTTCGAAGTCCTCGCTGCTTATTTGTAATCTTAAATTAATACACTTACTCGCATTGATGAGTTTGTTGCAAGTTACACATGTAAAATCTTATCCATCTAAGCAAATGCGCCCCTGGCAACGAGCTTGCTAAGGAGTGTTGCCCGCCCACCGGACACTAGTCGGTATTTGATGAAGATGCCGAGATTTTACGTCAACAAGCTTGGCGAAAGACGTTCATCAGCCGATTAAGTTCCACCAGAAGTTTAAAAATCAAATACGTTTGATTTTTAGACATTTTGTCGAACTTGTTGAGTTTCGCCAGTAGTTTAATTGTTGAAGTGAAACCGTGGCGTCCAGACTAAAAATTGCCTTGTGTGCGACGGGTTTAAGGGACTCGCTAATGGAAAGAACACGGTTCACATTGAACAGCCGAATAACGTCAGGATTTGTCATATAACAAAAGATTTTTAACTCCTCAAAACGTAACGACTGACATTTCAAGGTCGTTAGTTTAGGTTTCTTGTCTCTCATATTCTCTCAAAATGGAAGTTGAGGTGTACAGTTTGGCGTGTAGCTTTTCTGCACAGTGTGGCGGAAAGTTTTATTTCTCAAAAGCTAAATGTCTACTAGTTAACGATGACTGTTATGCTATCCAGAGAGTTCCAAAATCAAGAGTAGATAAGCTGAATTTTTTAATTTGAAAAATTGATAGCTATAACAAATTATTATGTTTAGCAACCTGTAGATTAAAAAAATTAAAAAGAATTTTCTTTCATCATTTGAAAGCATTCCTCACTTCTCATGCCTGTATCAAGTAATTACAATCAAGTATTATTATCTTTACATGTTCTGGACTGCAGAACTGTTGGGTAAACGTGAATTTATTTTTTCATATTTGCCTTAGGATGATTGTGAAATAGAAATGAAACACTGCACATTCATTTTCGTGGATAGCGTTAAGTTGTTGCGAGAATATCTCGTACATTTAAGTTGGATAATAACTCGCCTCCAATCCCTGTAGACTCGATAGCTCAACAGGTAGAGCGGCGAAGCGGATTCCCGAAGGCGCGAGTTTAAATCCCGCTTGAGTCAACTTTTTCAGTTGACTTCATGTGTAGGTTAAATGTGAATTTATAGCTCACCATGATAATGCTAAAACAGACATTGGACCTTTACGAAATTACCTTCAAATCCTGAAGACAGATATAAAGATCTGATAACTTTATGTTCTTTGTTGAAGAATGTACATGCCTCTTTCCAATAAATTAATGAAGCAAGAGCTTGGTGTAGCTTTCTCGTAAGTGTACATACCATGCGGAATCTGATTGGAGGAAAGACCCTCTTACGAAATTCAAATAACGTGGATGCTCCATGGAGCCTTATGAAAGGTCTTATTTGAGATTTGACTTTCTTAGCAACAAAATTTTAATCATTTTTACTAAGTACACCATCGTGGCAACCTTACACTTAGTTCTTCGAATGACCGGGGATTGAGTGACAATGTATCTTTCTATATGCCATATTAGGTTACTTCAGTTATGCATATAATCTGTGATATTGTAAAAAACTGGCACGTGTTTCGTGACAGATATCCCCTCCCTTTACTTCCCTCAAATTTCAAACGTTAGCAACTTAATTTTGACTGATGAAATATTAATATTCGTCAGCAGGTAGAATATCTTCTAAGTGTTCAGACTTTAACAACTATTTATGTAAAGGGATTATGCATTCGATTGTTTGTCGCGTACAGTAATTTCGTGTTCCAATAAAATGGTGACAACTTCTTTAAAGTTATATTTTCCCGTTGATAAGGATGTATTAATATATGGGTGCGATAAAATCTCGGGTCAATCAGAGTTCCATCAAAACAAGTCGGCTAATGTAGTGGTAAGAACCCAAACTGAAGTTAATTTGCCGAAGCGGGTTCTAATATCTCCCTTCGTCGATGTTTTATCACTATAACTCTTCGTTGTAGAGAAACGTGGACGTGGAAACGTCTCACTCCAACAAAGTGCCAGTTTTTTCTAGATCTTATTTTTGGCAGTTTCACACATAAATTTGGATTAGTTCATCTGGAGAAGGAGGTAGTCTCGGGTCAATCCTAGGTCGACTTGAATAGGTTAATTTATGGTGAGAACCTAAACTAAAGTAAAATCGACCGACCAGAGTACTAACTGATCGTTCCGTCAACTTTTTGTCACTGTCATTTGAACTAAAAGAGCTTTAAGTTTATAATTGCCTGTCTAAATTCGATGTCAAGTTTATCAGACAAGATTATGCTTTCAGTTTTTAGAGTGTACAGTAACTGATGTTTCCAGGGTGACGTCTTTTTGAAAGACGTATGTTTTCTATATCAGAAAATTCCCCTTTAATTCATCTTATCTTCTGGTTTTCTTTTTTAAAATGACTGTTTTGCCGCATTCTTGTATTTGTTTCTCTGTTTCATTTTATTCACACGGATAAGATAATTTTTGCTTAAGTATAAATACTTCACAATTCTTCTTAACCAGAAAAAAGTACGAGTGACAGCAAAGGGTCAATGTTCTTTCGTTACGAGTCAAATGAATCAAATTGAAGTTAAAACTAGTCAATCGCGCTACGAAAGATAAAATATTGTGAAATTTAATATCGATCTAAAACGTTTTCGTAAAGTTATTTATGAAGTTTAATTACTCTGACTTCTGGTTATGATACTCTAGTCCAGGATATTTTTTACGTAACTTCATTTGCTGAAGCATATATATAGGATATTACACGGTTGCGTGGAGATATGGATTTTATGTTCGAATGGCAAGAACGATATCTGACGGGAGAGCGAAGCGAACGAGTGAGATATCGTTCTTGCCACGAGAACATAAAATCCATATCTCCACGCAACCGTCTAATGTTCTGTTTATTATATGGACTTATTTCTAGTGACAAAAATACACAACAACTAACCTTTTAATAAGAACAGTCTAAAACACAAGTGGTTCTTGGACATCGTAAAATATTCTGTCGTTCAAAACAGAGAAAGCGTAGTTCCTTTTGCTTAGATAACGGTCAATGCTTTGGACAAATGCTCTGAGAGACGACGGCTCGTACTCTTGGCCGTTTGGCTTTCGTACAGACAAAATGAAATTCTTTATAATCGGTTGGAGTTCTTCCGGAGGAATGTCCTGCATCTCTCTGTCCTGAGAACCGTTGTGAATTGCAAGGAATTCCTTGAAAATACCGATATCGTATATCGTCCTTTTTGTTGTGATTTCGTTTTCTTGTTCGTCGCAAAACTTAATAATGTCGTTCTCGCTTAAATCCACAAACTTTGAACTCGAAGCTTTTTGTAAAACAGCGAAAAAGGCGGGAAATGTTATGTCACTCCTAAGTGTGACATACGGAAAATACGCCACTCAAGTCCCGGATGTAGTGGTGTATGAGTACTACGAGTGTTTTAGCTCCCAATAAAATACCCTTATCCATATAATAAAAAATGATCTATCTTGTAATTACTCGAATTATTCGAATGTATGTTTACACCGTTGAAATAGGAAAGTAATTACTATTTAAAATAAAGACTTCTTTAACTTTATTCATATCCGAGGCAAATCTGTCAAATCGATCCATTGACCAGACAACTCTTTGCAGCAATCAATTAATGCAATCTCGAAATTTTGGCAAATGAAATCGTCCGATTAAGTTGGAAACCGGTCAAAAAATAAGAAAGAAGAACACCTTGACAGTCCAGCCCGCATAATAGCCAAATACCGTATCGTAGATGGGATATCCGCTTCCATCGACAAATGACCAACTTCCGATTGAAATAATTATGATGCAGTCTTGCCTTATTCTTCCTTGTTTCATTTTCCAACGGCACTTTCTTTACCTCCGTCGTGTGACCGGTTTCACTGATGCTAGATCCATTACTTGTTACTACGGGTAACAAGAGCTAACCAAAAAAGACAAAAATGTATGTAGTAAGTATTATTCAAACCAGGCTTTGTAAATAATTGTGATGATTTGATGCAAGAAAACAGAGACTGGAAACTGGTCATAAAAAAGAAAAAAAGAAACAATCCGGGAGATGGCTTCCCAGCTCCTCCGTATATTAAAACGTGAAATGGCTCAATACCAAGAGGCTAGAGAGGGAAGCGTCCCAAACTGAAGAGCCTCGCTTGGTAAATGAGATCGAAAAAATGTTGATAACTTCAATATTGGTGATTATTAGTTTAAAATAGTATCTTGTTTGAAATAAAATAAGAATTCTCACATATATCAATTTTATTTTCGTACATTAGTATTTGCACACGTTTGGGCATCCGCTTTGCTTCACCAATTTTATTTGGTCTGCCAATTATCAATTTAATGAGTTCAAAAAATTTTGATCCGAGATGGATGTAAGAAAAGAACGATCCAGAAGCTATATCTCGAGCTCTTTCAGATCAATGGGAGATACATCTGGTTTAGTCTCAGGTCAATCCGAGGTCAATCGTAACAAGTCAGCTAACGATATGAGAAATCTCGGAAGTAAATCGGCCGAAGCGAGCACTAAGCGCCAGTTTCGTCAATATTTTATGACGTTAATTTGAACTGCTAGAGCTCCAATCTTATAATATTTAAGATAGAGATGTAAATCCTGTACTCCAGTCTTACTAATCTGACTGAATAGTAAGCTAATGAAATAGCCGAAGGAAAGATTAAAGTTCACGTTCAAGGGAACAGAAATTTCAAGGTTTATCAGATAAAAAACTAAAGATTTTTTGGCCGTTGAAACTTAGCGATTGACCATTTCAGATACTTTATCTCGTACTGAAGATGCATAAGTTTGCCGAAACATGTCTACAATAAAAAAAAATTGTCGTCTTTTTAAAGTGTATTATAAATCTGAATTAATTTCTTTTGACAAAGCGACAGCTGTTGAAAACTTTTATTTTAGGGATTTGACTGAGAACAATATTGAAAAGATTCCTCCAGGATCATTTGGAAACCTTACTCATCTAGAGAAACTGTAAGTAATATCTGTATAAAATTACTTTTTCCACTCGTTTATTATTAACATGATCGATCGTGATTACGAGTAGCTTGTCTTTACATTAATAAATATTATAGTAACTATTGTTTACGAATGAGTCCTGAATTTTCGTCAATGAGTTCGAATGAAAGAAGACAGGTGATAATACCGCTGACGAAACAAATGAATCAAGACGTTTACGCAGGACGAAATGTTTCATTAGATTTTGATGATTAAGGACGATTTCAAGAGGGGGTCTGGGTTTCATATACCCCCTGTCTGTTTGAGAGCCAATGAATAGATGTTCAGATATGGTTAAGGTTCATAAAAACGCTGGTCATACGTGTCGGGGACTACCTGCACACACCATCAAGTTTGGCTTGTTGTCACAATATCACAACACATTAAATCTTGAGTTGATAAATGTGCAGTATATACCTTGAGGACCTTTGTCATTGGGCGACATACTTCAGGGGTGCAAAATCAGTCTCGATTATTTATAGGATTATTTCAATATTTTTACGACAGTAAGAAAAGTTCAGGCTTCAGACTTCTTAGAAAATTATGACATTTATTTCGATTTGAGGTACTGTCCCCGGATGTCACTTCACATATATTGATACCAACAATTTCATTGGTAGAAATCCCAGCATTACATTTCGTAGGAACGTTCAAATGTCAATGATACTGTGACCATGTTGGTTCTACTTACAAACAATAGCAGCGAACGTGATTCTTTTCTTAAAGTTCCGCCGATGGCGTCGAACGCGAAAGACGCGTAGTGGGTTTGTGGTAGTTTCGTCAGTTGAAAAAGTAACGAGAACATGGCATACATTACAACACCGTTGTTTTTACAGTTTTAACTATCTACTACAGAATTAGTCATGCAGAACGGTTGATAAGGGCGAACTAAAAGGGGCAAAAATTTTAAGCTGACCATTATTAAATTCTGGTTTTCCAAATAGTTGTGATGGTTTGACATTCCTAGAACAAAATGTGTTAAAAGAATTGTGAAAATACATGTAGACAATATGGAAGAAGACACCTCTTCTGGAAAAATATAAGTTGGAGTTCAGCAATCCTTACTAATCCTTATTGGGAGGTGCGAGTGAGTTGGACTGAAATAATTTTGATCCGAGATCGATGTAAAAAAAATACGATCCAGGAGTTAGACAAATCGGACATAGTTACGCCTAACACTTCATTTGCATTATAACATCTTACTGACTATTCCAGTACTCTCGGTTATAATTACAAATCTTTTTGATAATACTCATATTTGTTCTAAAGAACCTAACATGTAATTTGCATAGTCGCTTTATTAGACTCTTCTATAATGTCTAGCGCCCTTTTGAGATTTTCATTTTAGGTCCCATCATTGTTGAAAAAATATCAAATTTCTCACAATATTTTATGGTTTAAATCCAAATATATTCTCATACGTACCAATCATTTTTTGCATGTAATGTCCATATGATAATGTGTCTATTTTATTTTCTATTATTATTCTTTTATCGTCTTTTACTGACAATGCAATTTTTTCTTCACTTTCAATGTACAATTCATGATTTCTATGTCTTATCAAATTCAATTTTCTCATTTGTTCTTCTCCACTATATAAACAATCTTTATAATTTTGAAATTTTATATTTTTTTTCTATAACGTTTTTCTTTACCCCATTGCATTTTTTAACATGTGCTTTGCTTTCTTCTTTGTCATCAACCATTTTATAAGGATATAATTTTGCTCTTAACCCCTCAAATTCTTCAATTTGTTTGTCTCCACACTCATCTTTCATCGTTCCAATTACTTTTTTGTTCAAACCGGTTTTAATTCCACTTTCATGAATTTTTTGATAATTACTTGTGTCAAACATTTTTTCAACAGCTGACGATATATCTTTATAAAAGTCTTCAGTGTGAATTTCATACATTAAACTGTCACTGTCTGTAAATAACAGCATGACATTTTCTCCGTATTCTGATTTTATATAATTATAATGAAAATCATACATTAAGGATTTTGATAATCCAATATGCTCATTTCTAAATATATAGGTTTATATGACTAGAGTAGAAGATGAACTCGGGTGAAGAATAATTATTATTCTTAAGACGATTCTAAGAATTATTCTTCACCCGAGTTCATCTTCTACTCTAGTCATTTAATATATCAGATTGGATATAAAATGTCATGATATTGA
>JBAHVQ010218602.1:0-11303 GCA_036872915.1 Nanipora kamurai
TACACTGATGAGGCCCAAAAGGCCGAAACGGTTCCGTCTGTAGTTATATATATATATATATATATATATATATATATTAAAAAATATAATTCATCATTGAAAATTATGTAATCCAACTTCGTCAACGTTTCAGATCTTGATAAAGGGGCTTGTTTCGAAGCGTTGACGAAGCTGGAATAAATAATCTTTAATGGAGACTTATGTATATATAGCTATAGATACTGATATAGATACAGATATCGATATAGATGTAGATGTAGATGTGGATGTACATATAGATATAAATATAGATATAGATATAGATGTAGATATAGATGTAGATATAGATATAGATATTAACTTGGCCACAGTCCACAACATTTCGCCTGCTTAGTCTTCTGGGCCCAGTTGTTCAAAGGACGACTACCGCTAATCCTGTGTTAAAATTTAATCGACTCTTTTGTTTGGCATGTTCTGCTAAGTGATTTAAGTTCAAACTTTCTAGGAGAACACCTTTCTGTATTTGTATATCTGAACAAGGAAGTTTAAAAATCCTTTCCTACATTAGGAGTATTTCATCCTCAAAGTTCTCACTAGTCCTGGATTAACCTAATCGTCCTTCCAACAACCGGGCCCAGGTGTGTAAACGGACACTAAGTTTGTCTAGCCTGTTTTGCAAGCTAACTGCCTTTGGAAGTTTCTCGTCCAGATTTGAGTACTGTCTTGAGGAAGACTGGATATGCTGACCGACGTTTCGACGGCCCTAGCGGCGGTCATCTTCAAGTCAAGAGAAGAGGTTTACTGTGAAGATGACCGCTCGGTGAGGCCGTCGAAACGTGAATCGTCATAACCAGTCTTCCTCAAGACTACTCTATCCTGCATATCAACTTCCAGCACATTAGTTTTATATTAAATTGACAAATTTTCGTTGGTTCACGTGGTCGTATAGGTCCTATCTGCAGTAATGTTAGAGACACGGCTATTATGTACGGTAGGTAGCCTTTATTTGATTCAAATTTAATTTGGTTGTTTGTAAAGCTTATTAGTTGCAAGCATTTTTCAACCTTCTACTGAGATATATACGTGCATAACTGGTAGCTACCGTGATAAATAAGATTTACCAAGGTTCGTATTCCCTCCCAAAATATCTTATATATTCCCCGAACTATCTGTTAACTGGGCACTTTGTGCGTGGTTAACGTAGTTTCAGTAATAATCTCTAACTGCATAAATAGTATGTAGTTCAGATTCGACTTTCGTTTTTCTCCGCCAATCGGAAACTTAACTTTTAAGTAGCGACGTTTTACGCAATACTGGGCCACAAAAAATGACTTGGGGTTTCTATGAAAAGTGAGGCGCTGTTACCTACAAAATCCGAAAGTTAAGCAAGGCAAAACATCCAACCGCAGCGGCTATGGAACAGTGGCGCCGGCAGGATTTTTTATTGAGGGGGGAAAATACATTATGTTATTTGTTTGTGACGACACATTCCTAAGGGAGTTCGGGGGCATTCGCCTCCCGAAAATTCTTGAAATTTTGAGTGTCTGAAATGGCATTTCCTGCATTTTGATGGCACTTTGAGGCAAAATATTTTAACAGTGTGTGCAAGAGCGTAAATCGCAAATATTCTTACTAATGTTCTTTTTTAAGAAATATTTCGGTCCAAAGCTAATACTGAGAAACTAAAACATAAATAGTTTTCCATACAATCTAGTGTACTTTTTCATTATACAGGAAACATTGCGTTTCAGTTTGATACTTTCATAACAGGAACAAATAATTCACTAAACTCAGTTGGAGACATATTAGTTACGCAACGCAGTCGCTAACAAATTTAACACCCCCCGTCAATTTCTCATCGGATTTGGATGGATCTAAAATTACACTTTCAAGAATATTGCGGTGACCGCCCCCCCTTGCCGGCGCCAATGCTATGGAAGTGTTAAAACGCTTGTTTTGTTCAGGCCGTGTCTTCATTTCGACCTACGAAAGAGTACGGCATTTTATGTTTTGAACGTATTGAACAACTTGTCCAAATATTGATTGCTGAACATTAGTTTGAATTGTTCATGTGATAGCTTGGAGTATGTCAGAACGAACATACGACGGACCTACAATTTAGCTCACCATCCGAGTCTCACCGGTCGTCAGAAGGTTACCGGTTCAATTGTGGTCTAGGGTTCAGAAATCGTTTTTCCGAAACTAAGAGCTTGTGCAAATATTGTTAGGGCATATTGCGTCGAGATCCTATATTTTTTGATGCATTATGAAATGCTGGCAATTGAAAGTAATTGGTTATAATTGACAACTTAAAGATTGAATTTCATCATAACCTGAGTTTGAATTGTCATCTTATTTGTCTAAATATATGAATTTTGAATAATTCGTTCATTTTAAGTAGTATTTTAAACACGTGCTGTGAGTATTTTAAACAGCTTCAAAATCCTCGCTCAGGAATTGCATTTTTAATCTATCCGTGTTTCTAAAATAACAGACCTTCATGCTAATTAGGATGGTAATTTTATGTAAAATTTTAATGTTTGTTTTGTTATATAAAACCTTCGTCTTAATTAGCAATCTGATCCAATGCAAATTCAGAGTAGCAAGGCGCCTATCCATTGTGTAAATTGTTGACCCTAAATTTTCCCTTAGACTAAGGACTCAGATCCGTCTCTCTGTACGTGATGAAATACGCGCACCTAACTGGACAATATACCTGATGAATATTGCTGAGTTTTCCAAGTTTATATATAGACCTCTTGCACGCATAAATTAAACAAGCAATTTGGAGGGCAAAACAAAAGAATTTCGATAAAACTATTGATCTATTTAGTGTCGGAACCTGTTCTCCAAATTGGTTGTTTAATTTAAGCGTGCAAGAGGTCAATTAACTTATAAATAATTATGCTACAAAGTAAATAATATGAACCCAGGAGAACCAGTACCTGTTGGTAGTTGCTTGTCCGGTTAGATTAGTCTTGAGGAGGACTGCTTAAGTTAACTGACGTTTCGTGGTAATCTTCAGAGAGACATAAAGAAAAACAGTCAGGAAGAATCAGCGTAATTATGTGTTTTGGTCGTTACGTCACATATGTGGGAGGTTAATGAGATGTCTGCAATTTGCAGGTGTACCTGAGTGAAATCATTGTGGTGTGTTGGCGTATGTAGTCTGTGTCTGTTGTTGGATTGTTGAAGGTGACATGGTGAATTCATCGATGTGCACTTGGTTTTAAGTTGTGAATAAGTGTTCTATAAGGTCTGTTTGCTGTTTTGATGTCAAAAAACCCTGAAGAAATCCCCCTCTTTTTACAAATAGTTAAAAACTAAGAAAAAAAAAACTTCAGGGGAAGAGTTTCAAAACTATGACTGCACGCCTCTCTGTTTTTGTTCTAGCTTTGCTTTCTGGTCGAGATATCGACTATTCTCCAGGTTCGTTTTCCGCAGTTATTGTATTTTTATAAATATTCATATTTTGCTTTCCTTTCTTTTCCTTTCTCTTCCTTTCTCTTCCTTATCTTTTCTTTTCTTTCGTCTCCTGTCATTGATTCGTTTGCTTTACTTCTCTTGGCTTTTCTTTAAGCATACTATTCTTTCCTTTATCTTTGCTTGACTATCTTTTCATGTGCTTTTCTTTTCCTATGCTTTGCTTTCCTTTTGCTTTACTTTTCCCTTGGTTTTCTTTGCCTTGCTTTTCATTACGTTCTTTTGTTTTTCTAATTTTGTTTTTGCAAATTTTATCCCTATCGTTTCTACATTTAACTATGATTTGACACTTAGAACTTTTGAATGATCTGTCACGTGTAGGTTTAATACAGCCAGAACACGTGACACTAAAAGGCTTCGAAGAGACTAATTTATCCAATATTACAGTCGGAATTGACTGGTCATTTGCAGAGGTAAAACTGTCCTGCACTGTTACTTTTGCATTAAGCGAATCAGACCTGTAATTATCCCTGTTGTGCTGATTTGTTGCCTATGTTTTTATTTTATTGCTATTTGAAATTTTTTAGTTTGCAGATAAAGAAATTGTGGACCATTTTGAAACAGGTAAGCGTTTGCTTCTCGAGAATGTTTTGGTTTATTGGTATTGGTATTATTTCTTGTTAAAAATAAATGATAATAATTATGATAATGATTATGATGATTACGATTAAGATGATAATAACAATTATATGACAATAATGGTGACAAAAAAATAAGTATAAACCAGTACTTACCAACATCAACAGTTTTTTATGTTGTGAAAATTTTATTCTATTATGTAATCAGATTTTCAAAAGATTATTTGTAGAACAATTATTGCTCAGAATATCCCACGCCCGTCACAGACTTCCGTTATGATATCAACATCTGAAAAATTTAAAGAAATTGGGTAAACAGTCAACCAGAAATCTTTTCCCTACCGTCAATACGCTCGATCATTTCGTGAAATCGGTGATAAAATGAGAAAAAAGGTGAAAAAAATCGCAGATTTCTATTTCACCGCTTGTAGCGACAAACCTTTGGATTGACAGCTTAAAATCACGCCTGTTTCATTCAGAATTTCACAAGAATTCCAATATTACGTCATAAGAATTTTTGTAGTGACGAAAAAGGTCAAAAACTGCATTTCTGTAAAATATCACCTAAAACAACTATATATTCTTGAAAACATACACTTACCAAATGTAGTCTAATAGTTATTGCATCAAGCAGTGCCAGGGTAAAAATCTACATTAGACAATCACGGAACCACTGTCGCCGTAACCCCATCCTCCCAATTAAGCAAACAAGCAGAATCGACCTATAAGGTGAGGTGAGGTGAGGTGAGGTGAGGTGAGGTGAGGTGAGGTAGGGTAGGGTAGGGTAGGGTAAGGTAGGGTAGGGTAAGGTAAGGTAAGGTAAGGTAAAGTAAGGTAAAGTGAGGTAAGGTAAGGTAAGGTAGGGTAGGGTAAGGTAAGGTAAGGTAAAGTAAGGTAAGTTAAAGTAAGGTGAGGTGAGGTAAGGTAAAGTAAGGTAAGGTGAGGTGAGTTAAGGTAAGGTAAAGTATAGTAAGATAAGGTAAGGTAACTTTATTTAATCTCGATTATATGAAGCTTATTAGGCCTCTAGCAGATACATGCTAATATCTCGAGAAAATTAAAATTCAAAATTACAACGTATAAATAGCAAACGTACAACTAATTACCTCGTAACATGTTTGTGGAAGTTGATCGTCCAGGTTAGTATAGTCTTGAGAAAGACTGTTGGTAGAAGTGACCACATGCACTAACCTGGACGATCAAGTTCCACAAACATGTCATGATTCTCCTAGGTTCAAACTATTTATTTTAATTACCTCATAAACTATACATATAAATAACAAATGTACAAACAATAAACTATCTAAGTAAAAATAAATTTTAATCTATTAATAAATCCTTAACTGCAGCTTTGAAGTTCTCCCATGTCCTGATATTCCTAAAGTCGTCCGGTAACTCATTCCACATCTTGATAGCTGTATAAACAGTAGACCGCTGGCCGTAACGTGTGTTAACACGTGACAACACCAACTTGTTCGTGCCTCTGAGATTTTTAATGTTTTCTCTCATCTTAAACATGTTTTTAATATATAATGGTAACTTATTATTTAAAGCGTTAAATACAACGCTTAAAGTACCCTGTCTACGCTGATTTACTAATGGGCCGCCATGACAATTGACTAACTCATAGTAATCGGTGTTAGAGTCGATGTAAATATATCTTAATACTCTCTCGTTTAGCCTTTCCAATTTGTTGCTATCAGCCTGCAAACCCATAGAAACTGGATAAATTTTTTGAATACTCGTATTACGTTGACTAACTCCTTCCCTGCCACTTGGGTACTTGCTGGCTAATGCTAGACGATTTTACTTGTCAAAGGGAGAGTTGTGGCTTGAAGGAGTTAACCCTTTAATGCCCAATGGGGTCTTCCCTTGACGAGTAAAATCGTCTGGCGTTAGCCAGAGTAAAATACTAAAGTCTCACAACGGGCGCTAAAGGGTTAAGGACACATGTTCAAATGTAAGTAAAGCTACAGTCCAAAATGAATTTCATGCTGGAAATCATTCTATAATGATTTTATCGGTGACATATTTTAAAAGCATCAAAATGCTTATAGTTTTGTGGCAGTCTAATTCCTTCACGAGCTCTTGTACACGATTAAAACGTCCTCCATCCTTAAAATCGTTATAAACTGGTAACAGCAGCTTTGTATGTATATATGGGATACTGCCTCCCTTAACGTACCCAAGTCAACATGAATGCAACTGCAAATATTTCACCATCGTAAATAAACAGTTGAATAAACGTATAACGAAGAAAGAGTGGGTAGAAAGAGAAGTATGAACTCTAAAGTGCGCCAAATTACCAACTTCGGTCAGAACATTCACCAGGGTTCGTTCCCCAATCTCATGGTAAATTTTAAGGACTTTTTAAGGACTTTTTATGGTGTAATTAAGTCATTTTTAAGTACCCTTTGCATCGACACCCAATTCCAAAAGAAATACTCTTAAACGTCAAAAAGTAAACGCATGTATACAATCGTACCTTTCCCACGATAAGTCAACCAGAAACCCTTACAATATCGTTTCTTTCGTATGCCGGTTTCAGTAAGAGGCAACAGAAAAAATTAAATTTAAGGGCTTTTCATGAACGTGGGCAGATTTTTACAAAATTTAAGGACTTATGAGTACTTAATTTTCTAAAATGCATATTTAACGACTTTCATGGTTTTTGAGTCCACTGTCCACTAAGGGCGATATACCTGGTTGTCGGTGTAATACATGGGGTTTTTTTCTTCATTTTTTTGAACCATTGAAGTAAATCCTGCAGAACTCGTGACTCGGTCGTTCTTCTAGTTAGGCAACAATTAATCTACCTGGCAGTGAAACTTCAAGTAATTTCTAAAATTTTCAACTCATTATGGCTTTAATTCAAGGTAAACCAGATCCTTCAAAATCCCTCCAGAATTGATTTAAAAGCTGATATTAAGTATGCAAAGACGTATATTCGGCATGACTAAGGACAAGAAGTTTGTTACAAGGTATTCACGGAACATACTTGCCCCCACGGTCCTTGGTACAGACCTCGCACGTTATCGTATTTCTTTGAAGTTCTATCCTCAAAATTGATTGTTACTGCTGCCTGTTATTATATACATTTAATAATTCCATATATATACATATATTTATCTTTATTCATTAACTCCTTCCTATCCGTATAGGTCCTCAGTGACTTATGGAGACTTTTAGTATTTAACTCTAGCTAACGCCAGACAATTTTACTCGTCCAGGGAAAAGTCCTCGGACAGGAAAGAGTTAAAGACCAAGCTGTCTGAATGTTTGTGAGGTTCATTTAGTTTTAGAATAGATATTTTATCTTATAATCTTGCTCAAGCAGGCAGAAACCAAAAGGTTGACTTGAGTAGTGAACAAATGCATACATTAAAGTTAGATTGTGACGAGAATAGAATCTCGGGATGTTAGGCATAATCATGCTAGAAGGTAAGAAGATACTGTCACACAGGAACCTTGTCTTTACTTTTAGACCAGGCCCATGATAAGACCAGTACATGAATCTAACAGTTTCGCATGACGAACAGTTATTGCCGAGCAAATTCAAGCGATGCTTCATAATGACAGAGACATCCACAGGGAACAAAATGTTAAGAGAAAGCTTGGTAGTTCACGAATTTCATTTGAATATTAAAAAATCCTTTAAGGAGGCTCCTCAGGGTAATTTTTTATTGCAGACTGGTAACTAAATGTAGCTGGGCACGCATGCGTGGATAGTAGTCTTGTCAAATCGTTATTCTGTCACGGTATCAACGTTCGCGTCACTACAAATGTGAAAATTTTGGATGTTTGATAGTAGAATATCTAACTTTTCACCAATTTTCCGAAAATTTCACTTAAGAAATCCGAAAATAACATGTCTTAAATGTAATAATTGTGAAAATAGGCCGATGTTCCCACCCTAGTATTAATATCTAACCATCGAAAATTGCACAATTCGAGAAATATTTCATATTTGTCATGCTCTTTCTCACTTTGTAGCGAACTTGCAACTATTTTAAAGACAAAAATGGCCATAAAGAGAGACCGTACCATCTTTAAACATAGAAACTGTGGGGAGCCACCTTAAGACAATACAATATCATACTGAAAAATATTTTCAGACAATATAATCCAGGTGATCTGATCGCAAATAAAATTCCTGGGACTAGCAACGCAATAAAAATCCAGTTTCATATCTTTAATCAGTTGTAACACTCTGTGACTTTCGTGAAATTGTTTGCAGCTTTGTCTCAGTATTCAATAAAGCAAAGGAATTTCCATGACGAATTTAAGAAAATACGCAGGTATAGTTCATGAGATATTTACTAACTTGGAAATAGATTTCTATTTGACGACTAGTCCCCGTTCACTTTCGTGTTTCCAGATCACCTGGATATCATACTGGTAAACCTTAGCCTAGTAAGACTTACAAGGTGTCTTTGACTGCTAACGTTCCGTACACCAAGCCCACGAGGATCGTCTTTGAAATTAGATTTAGAGATACGATTCTCTAGGTCACTCTCAAGTACTCTGGTTTGAAACAGTTCCGCTGTTGGTCTTCCAACGATGTTGGTTGGATATACTCTACCTCTTATGATTTTGAAGGTCTGGTAGCGAAAAAAAAATCCTGTTTCTTTAAATGTGCGCGTATTTCTTGGGTCTCACCTTCACGGATTCCTGTTTTAGTTGGGATTTATGATTGCAACAGGCCCTCGTTACTCATAGCTTTTTGATCTCTGATTGTTTGACTAGAGATATTTGACTTATGCTAAAGGTAAATGAATAAGTGGCGGATACGAAGTATGTTTTTTTCTCGTTTGTTGGTGTCGCTGTCATTGTCATTCGAATTGTTGTTATTCATTACGATTATTATAATTATCACACTAAATGCTGAACACTAATCTAGTTCATGTGGGAGCCTGTTATACATCAGACGACCAACGAACGTTCGTCAAGCTCGTTTTCTCAGTAAAACGATTTCTGGACCGGGTTGTCCAACGGGCGATTAGCTTAATCCAGGATTACTGAAAACTTTGTGGATAAAATACTGCTAATGTAGGAAAGAATGTTTAAAGTTTTCTGCTCATATATTATGTAAATTCAGAAAGGTTTTATCCTAGAAAGCTTCAACTGAAGTCATCAAAGACAACATATCTAATAAAGGAGCCGATTTAATTTTAACCCAAGATTAGTGGTAATCGTCCTTTGAACAACCGGTCCCGGAGCCCTGGACGGGAATCGAACCAGCAACCTTCTGATGACCATTGAGCTACAAAGACTCAGATAGTGAGCTAAGGTGCAGGTTCGTCAGTACATATGACGAACCTACACTTTAGTTCACCATCTGAGTCTTGGTAGCTCAATGCTTAGAATGACTCACCGGTCATCAGAAGGTTGCGTGTTTAATTCCCGTCTAGGGCCAGAAATCTTTTTACACAGGAATTACGAGCTTGACGAAAGTTCGTTGGTCGTCTGTTATAATTCTCCTTCAAAATAGGTATAAAGAAACTATCTCTGAGCCTCATTGTATAAGAATATTATGAAAATCATCTTAAATAGCCACAGGCTTCATTGAGTTTTGTAATATAATATTTTATTTTGACGTTTGAGAGTTTAACTCCATCATTAGGTGATGTCAGAACAAGTGCCGTTACAGTAGGAAATTAACAGACGAGATACACTGAATGGTTACTTGTTTCATTGGTGTGATTACGCTGGTTATACTAATGACGCTAGTTAAAGTGGATAGCGAAGATATGCTACATGGAGATTGTTACGTTAATGGAAAGGTGAATAAATGATTGTTAGGTGGTAAAACCCAATATATCGTTGCCTCCATCCTTAGAATTTAAATCCGGTTTCGTTCGTTGGATTACCGTTGTGACTCTTCTTTCAAGTGTACCGTTTGTCTTCTTCAATAGTTTTGGTGTAAGCTTAGGAATCTGTCTGGGATGACACTGGGCGTAATGCTTGGGGAAAGCCATGCTTTGGTATGATTTGGCCCATGGATCTTTTGCAAAGCGAAGGTGTTCCATATAACGCATAGCAAATCGACCGTTGGTCTCTCCCACGTATATCCCATGGTCCTAAATCACAGAGGTTGCATTTGATGGCGTGGACCAAATCTCGTTGTGTAACAAAAGTCAATGAAGCAAGTGGTCATTTAAGAGGATTTTCACAATATTATAATCATCATAATCACTGTCATTTTTATTATTATTGTTAATGCTATCGTTATCATTATAATCGTAATCATTCTCTTTCTCGTTTTGAGGATCATCATTGGTATTCACGTATTATTATTATCATCATTCTTTTTCTCGTTTTATTTTCAAGCCGTCCAATTCATTAAGGATCAAGGTGCAGTTGTTACCTCCGTTGAAATACCTGAATTAGAAGATTGTCGTCTTGCTCATGGTATTATTATCGGGGCGGAAAGTCTTACAAGCCTCAACCACTTGTTCCCAGATCAGGCAACCAGTCTGGTAAGAAATTTAAATGCCCTGCTGTGCATTCCGTCGTTTTGTGAAGTGACGCATCCTCAGAATGCACATCACAGATGTCTATTCCAAGGATCGTTCTTTATAATATGTCTAGCTCCACCAATTAAATACAAATTGAGATTGCACTTGTACTCGGTCATTCTTTGGTATTTTACACAGCGAACCCAATTTACTTGGAAGTGTTAGAGAAATTTTGCCAGTTTTCCGACAATATTTTTGACGTTTTTCGTTGGAATTCGATTTTTTTCATGGTTTTTTTTTCTCTCAATGTGACCCACCAAATTCTTCATGACTCTCATAGAATCATTCGAATTCAAATAGACCTTTTTTCTAGACCAACTATTTCTCATGAAACATTTAAATAACCTCGGGCGGAAGTGATCCCAAATCTTTGGAGCGATTGGATCGGATCTTTACGAAGGACAGAGCCTTTTTCGCGTACCAGCAAGAAAAGGGCTGTGGGGATGAGAATGCGTCTTACAAAAAAGGGTTGGTTACCAATTCCTTATCGTCTGGCAGTAGTCAGAGTGAAGTTACAGAGTTTGAACATGGTTTGGAAGGGGTTAGTGGTTGACCATGGCCCAACACAACATAAACTGAATGACGTACAACCATGTCTTAGAGTGCCGCTAACCCCAAAACCTTTTTTGCTGTTTTAGAGTCCTCATTGATCATTTATTTATATACTAATTTATTTATTTATTTATTTATTTATTTATTTATTTATCTATTTATTTATTTATTTACAAATCTTTTGACAGGATAA